>JAQGBT010007442.1:0-10986 GCA_034698585.1 Disparrhopalites patrizii
CAAATCACCGGGACAAATGCCAGCACTGCTCGTATCCTACAGAATTTTGAAATTGAGGTTGCATCCCTCCGAGTATTTAAATTGTCAATTCAAAATACACTAATTTATTAAGTATAAGTACTTGTTGTTCTATATTAAGTATTGAACGTTAGTTTAAATAAACTAACCGTATAACTATCGGAAAATCAACGGAAAACGGAAAATTAGAAGAAAAAAAGTTAAGTATAAGCGCGGTCGAAGGGCACAGTTTGTCCAAGGGCATCTGGTTGACTTTTACCGGAGTTGATTACTTTATGCCCGGAAGCCGAATGGAGATAATCACTTCGTGAATTAAGGAATTTTGGAGATGATTACAAACGGTACTTCACCGACGATATAAAATATACATACGTGCGGGCTCGACGCATACATGCCCTGTACGCGTTCTGCGTGTATTGTTTTCAGGGCCTATCCAAAATCATGGGACAGAGGAGACTTGACCCGTGTCAAATGACCCCGACCTCACCGTGCCCGATACTATAACGTCATACGCATTTGGGTATGTGTAATGAAAATAAGAAGAAAAATTTCAGTAATAAATACCATGCGAGTTGACAATAGCTCATAAACGTGGTAATTTTTTTATTATCTATATAAATGGATTATTTCATGGAATACATGTCCGTGTGTAGCTCACAAAAATGTTTTGTCGTTCGCAACAACTGCTCATTTATCCACCTTTGCCTTCTTCTGAAACGTACCTTCAAAAATCTCCAACCACATGATTTGGATTTCAGGACGAGAGAGTAGTGTACGCGTAACAATTCATATTACCAAAGCTTAATCAACCCTTCTGTAGTGTAGTTCAAAGAACTAAACCAGAAAAAAATAGGTTTCAGGTTTCTATATACATATATTATAATAATGCAAGGGCGATGGAATATAAATATAGTACATATCAATAATAATTGCAATTTTTCTCCACAAAAGATGTTATTGTCGAGATCACTCACGAAGCAGGCTTCAACATTTGTAGGTAGTTTGAGGATGAACTACGGTGTACATTACTTGACCTAGAAACTCTACATCCTACAGTATACGAGTTCAATGTAAGACAATATTAAATGTATGTATTTTATCAGGACACCAAGACAATATAGTTCTTTTGTGAATAGTAATCGCGGACAACACACATAACCCTTCACTTACAAATGCAAACAATAATGCAAAGACTAACTGCCTAACCATTCTTAAACGTATGTGTGTATCATTGTATTACAGACCAAACTGACAAATATACGTATATTAGATTTAGAATATCTACACATTAAAATAAAGATTTCATTTCATTCATGCTTTGAATTGTTTATTATGATTTAACCAACAGCCACGAAAACCAACTAATATGAGCCGATTGGGGTTTCATGACTAAAAAACAATAATTTACCCTACTTTGAAAGTTAACTTTGGATCGTTACCACCTAAATAATATGTAATAGATAATTTACAACTGTAAAATGGAATACATTATTATAGTAACAAATTCCAACAGCAACCGGCATAGTATTTTGTATTTAATATTAACGAATGCATGTGGTTGGCATATGTTCATCCAAAACACAAACGTATATTACAAATCTAAAGACGCTGCTCCTTCGTTTGACAGGACTATTACATGTTGATAATACTAATCTACAATAAACAAGCTGATTTTACAACACTAAAGCTACTGAATATTTTTATCTCTTACCAATAATATAGTATAATCATGTGTACAAGTGATATTAACGTACGTTTCATATTTTTTACAGTAACATTTTACAGCTTTCAAAAAACAAGCTTTCTTAAACTTTACAATAAATCGTAAACCATGATAAATATTGCATCTTTAGCAATTCCAACACTGCTTATTCTTGTTTTTGGCTAGAAAAATTTTGGGGTTGTAGTTCATATTTTTTAAAGATGTCCGTACCACATTTCTTTAGTATTAAAAATTGCAAAAAAGTATTATGGATGCGCGAGATTGGTTCAGTTCTCTGTCATCGGAAACTCGTGGTAAGTTCTAATTTAGTAATGACATAATAGCTTTTATTATTTTTAAAACTAAACGGAAATAAGTATTCACACATACAATATACTTTTTTAGACGACTTGTTGGATTTTTTGTCTTCAATGTACGCTATACATGCTGGATTATAGCCAGTTTTTCCGGTAAAGTTCTTTCGCTCCCTCTGATTAATACGCGCACATAAGGTTTTTAACAGCAGCCCGATTGTTTCGGTTCGGGATTCATTGTGTTGCCAATCTTGACCCCACTGGCTCCTCCACTA
The DNA here is from genome assembly GCA_034698585.1 of Disparrhopalites patrizii. NCBI lineage: Eukaryota > Metazoa > Arthropoda > Collembola > Symphypleona > Sminthuridae > Disparrhopalites > Disparrhopalites patrizii. The sequence goes on from JAQGBT010007442.1 coordinate 2,310, forward strand.
TTAGCTTCAGAATATTGTGGACCCACTCGAGCTTTGATTTCCGAGGCCATGGTCATAAAGGCTTGCTCTACGTTTGTCGAATTCTTTGCTGAAGTTTCCAGGAACGGGATTCCAAGTCCATCTGCGAATTCCTGCACAAACATAAAAAAAACAATGCATGGATAAGCAAGCGTTAATAGTAAATATTCACAGTATTTCTTTATTGTTCTCATTCATTAAAGCTCAAACGGCAACATGTGTAACATGACTGACATAGTTGAATTGAAGATTCAACTATGTATGAAAACATCATTGTCCGTTTCCAATATCAGTAATAATCTCTTGATATTATTTTACGTACTGACCTGTGAATTTACTAGAGAAAGCTTAGCAAATCGCCTACCTAAAACTATTATTTTTTATTTTTTTAAATAAAGAAAGTGAAAAATTCTGCTTGAGAACGAAAATAACGTAGGATTATACCCACAGTGCATAAAAACAACATTGCTCTCGATAATTTCTTACAAACGAAATGTAATGGAATTAAAAGCACATCAGTCACAAACTTTTGATATTAGACGTAAGTAGAAAAGAGTGAAATTAGAACTAAGTAAACGTAGAAGCTCTACCGTACATGTGGCATAACGTTGAAGTGGACAGATAAAAGAGGACAAAATGTAAGTAAAGCATGCCAATGATTTCTTCTTCTATTTTAATCCAATTACCTTGGCGCTTTGGTAGTTGACCACTTTTTTAGAAGTCAGATCACACTTGTTACCAACAAGCAGTTTATTCACATTTTCACAGGCGTATCGATCAATTTCTTCCAACCATTGTTTCACGTTGTTGAACGATTCCAGATCAGTGCAGTCGTACACAACGATAATTCCGTGCGCACCTCTGTAGTAACTGGAAGTTATCGTACGGAACCTCTCCTGTCCAGCGGTATCCCACTAAACACCAAATAAAGCAAAACTCCAATTACATTTTGGACCACGTGCTTAATAAATTGAAATTATGGTGACATATTACGGCTATAGACCTCTCGTAGACGGATAATAGTAATGTCAATGTGATTCTGGCAAGTACTTACAATTTGAAGCTTGATAGTTTTCCCATCTAATTCAATTGTTCTTATTTTCTGTAAAAAAAAAATAGCATTCTTTACTTTTATGCCAACGCTACCAGATCATGCAAGCATATTTACTATTATGTATAGCTATAAGAACTTACGAAATCAACACCTATAGTACTGATGTAGCTATCTGTATATGTGTCATCCTGTAAGCAAAAAAGTACACACATTTAGTTTTCCCACGATTAACGAATATTAAACCCACATCGCAGCACAAGAAGCGTCAAATGATAACTCTTATCACTGATTAGAAATAAGAGTTTAAATATGTACGACTTCGTCAAGTGTGTGCATGTGCACCCTGACCAACGCGTGATTCATTGCGTGGACTTGGCACTTGAATCATGTTAATGTTATGTAGCAAAAATGGTACATTTAATACATGTTAACATTGGTCTGAGACTTTCCGTTCCCGCTTTCATTTCGTAACACTTTTTTAAACAATTTCAGCTTAAAAAACTGTCCGCAAACGAAAAACGGAGTCGAAAGGTTGGATTCTAAAGAAGCGCAAGAATTACATTTCAATCCTCATGACTCACTGTCACATTTGTACAGCGCGTCATTGCACAAGAAAAATGACAAGTTTGATATAAAAAAATGTTGAGTTGAGACTCAAAAAAAACTTACTGAAAATCTGAGAAGCAGACAGGATTTTCCGACACCTGAATCTCCGATGAGCAGCAATTTAAATAGGTAATCACTGCGAAAAGACAAGGCAAACAATTACTAATTACGGTTTTAATGATATCATTGATTGAGTTTATTCAGTTTATATCTCAAAAACTGATTCCTACACATACAGTATTTCCCATTCAGCAACTTCCTGTTCCCTTACAGCGATGAAAACGCTCATCACCAAAATCACCAGTACGCTTTGAATACCATCGATTGACCTTTTAATAATTTCTCCGATAAACATTCATTTACGCGTAATTTTTTCATGTTACCTCGTTGCATAGAAATCTTATCCTTCTTAACTCATTGCCAGTCTTTCATTTTCCGTTGTTACCCATAGCTCATTTGTCTTTCTTATTATCGTAGATCAGAGTTCAACATGGCCTTTATTTACATTGATGCTTTTATGCACATTTTTTCCTCTTTAAGTAATCCTATTCTGTAAGACAAAGGAAGAAGTCAATGATTCAAAACGAATGTATGGAAAACACAAAACAGACTAGTTGTTTCCTATATAATAAAATAATGGAAGACAAAATCAAAAAGCCTTTTCCTTCGTCAACTGAACATAATATGCGTTTCTTCAGAGGATCATGACGTATTAGGCAACGCATTTTTCTTACGAAAAAGGTTGTAGTTAGTGTTGTAACCTTTAACTTAAAAAAAAATGGATGCATATATTCCTTTCAAAAGCAAAATAATGAAGGGGGAAGGTACGGAAACGGGTCCTAATTCATGATTAGGGGCGTATATCTCAACACAACATTATGGAACGGAATCCTAGCATTTATTAAAGTAAAAATGCATTAAACTGGAATAAAAAAAGGAGGAAAGAATCGATACCCCATAAAATTACGCATTCAAAAAGCCTTTCGTTACTATATCGTCCCTAAAAACAAACAAATATCCTCGAGACGAGACAATAAAATCCTGTTTCTTTGTAACCAAATGTTCATTTTGTATATTATATATATATAACGCAATTTATCCCATTGGGACAAGGACGTCATTCCAATTTTTGCGTGTTCAAATCCCATTTTTAGTTTCAAAATCCAAACTAGTCTGTCATTGTACAAAATGTATCTTCAAAATAAATATTCATAAAATGACTAAAGACATATATAATAACTAGAAATATTCAAGAATAATCATTAGATTAACCTATATATGAGGAAATCTCGAGGAAAAAACTTAATTCCGACGGAATAAAAGTAGAAAAAAGTCAAGCTTTGCCCATACACCATGAATGAATCAGCTGCCACACAATATTTCCTTGAAATATGTATTACAACGGGAAATAATAGACCGTCCCTGTGACTCTACCTACTTTTCCCCCCGTCACCCAAACATTATTAACACAGTTGATATTTAAAATCAAAAATTGGGAAATACTTTTATACAAACACTACTCAAATTTTGAACCCAAATTTTGGGGGGCACTTACTAATCCGCGCTCATTGTAGCCATTCTGCTGGATGGTAAAAAAAAACGGATGTTTTTCACAAAATTTCAACTATATATATTTTAGTGTTGCACAAGAAAAATACAATTTTTGTTCCTTTCCGTTGAAAATACGTGGCCAGAAAAAAAAAGTTAAAAATCACTTCTCTCTCTCGTATTCATACGTTCTCTCTTTACTATCTCTGACTCACAGACAAATGGAGTAATATTTAGTATAAATGTCGTTGCTCTGCCCATGCACTACTACTACTCCTCTCATCACCAGCAAAATCTGACGTGGAAAATACTACTTTCTCTTCCCTCCGACTTTCCCCCGTCGGCGCTAGGGGGCACTGTGGGGTCGGAAAACAATTTCAATGTCATTGTCCAATTTTTTTTTTGTCATTTCTGCATGGTCATCATCAGCATCGTCAGTAGAGATCACTTTACCCCTTTTTTCGCCACTTTCCACTTATTTAGGTTTCTATATGACGTACGCCTTTGTATATGCTCACATGCTCAGTATCATCACATCTCCCATTTGTTTTTCGTGTCACGCTCTCGTTCTGTCCTACCAAATCTCTCTCTCTCTCTCTCTCTCTTTTTGGCCAACACGATTTTTTCTCTCTTTTGTCCGTCTCTCTGTACAATGCTACTTCTTTTCCATTGTTTATCCATTTCTGCGTGCCCGTGTATGTCGCCTTGTCTCAGCCAGTCTTTTTCTTTCCTTCAAGTTGCCTCGAAATCCTCTTTTTCTCTATCTCTATTTCTTTCTTTTTCTTTCTATTTCTCTCTATGTCTCTCTCTCTATTTCTCGCTTTCTCTCTCTCTCTTTCTCACTTTCTCTCTCTCTCTCTCTCTTTCTCTCTATTTCTCTTTCTCAGCTGTTTTTCTTACTCTCTATGCTCTCTCTCAAGCTTTCACTCTCCTGTTTTCTCTCTTTCTTTCTCTTTGTCATTGCCTCTCTTTCTTTCTCTTTCGCATGGTCTCTCTCTTTCTTTCTCTTTCGCATTGTCTCTCTTTCTCTCATTTTCTTTCTCTTTATGATTGTCTCTCTATCTCTCTCTTTCTTTCTCTTTATGATTGTCTCTCTTTCTCTCTCTTTCTTTCTCTTTCGCATGGTATCTCTCTTTCTGTCTTCGCATTGTCTCTCTCTCTCTTTTTCTTTCTTTCGCATTCTCTCTATTTTTCTGTCTTTCTCTTTCGTTTGTCCCACTTTCTCTCTCTCTAGGTCGCTCTCTCTTTCTCTCTCTTACTCTCTCAATCTCTCCATTCTCTCTCAATCTTTCACTCTCTCGTTTTCTTTCTCTCTCTCTCTCTCTCTCTCTCTCTCTCTCTTTCTCTTTCGTATTCTTTCTCTACTTTCTCCCCTTATCTCCCTTCCTCCCAATCACGTTGGCCTCTTTCTTTCTCTCAATCTCCCTTTGTCTCTCCCTTTTATTTTCTCTCAATCCTAACTTTGGATCTCTCTTTATTTTTCACGTAATTTTTATCTTTGTCTGAGTCTCTCTCTCTCTCTCTCTCTCTTATTCGCCGTTGGCGCTCTCTCCTTTATTAGCGCTTTGTCGCATTCTTTCTTGATTTGTCGTCATCTCTCTCTCTCTCTCTCTCTTGTCTCATCGTTCTCTCTCGTTCTCTCCGTTTCTCTCACTCTGTGTCTTTACTCTATTGTCTCCCGGAGTCTCACTCGCGTTTTTCCCCTGTGTCTCACTACCTCCATTTCTCTCTTTGTCAGGCTTTCACTTTCACTTCCATTCTCCTGCTTTTGTTTTCTTTCCCATTTTCTTGCTTCTTCCTTTTTTCTATAAACACTATTTCCCCTTTCTCTCCCATCATACTCTCTTACTGTTCCGTTCTCCCTTTCATTCTCTCGCATCCATTGTTTCTTATGATAACAGTTCTTTGTAGTTCTTTTCCACATTGCCCTTTTTATTTATCTGTTTTTTCACTTTATTCACTTGTGTCAATTTGCTAATTCATGTATTAATTCGCTCACCAGTATTTCTGGACGCCTTTGTGTATGCATTTATCCCTCTTGCTCTCTCATCATCTCCATCTCGTTGTCTCAGTCTCCCTTCGTTTATTGAGGGTTTTATTTTTTCTCTCTCACAGTCTCCCTTTTTTGTCTCAATTTCTCACTCGACGTTTCTATTTCCTCGTTCGCTCTCTTATTTTTGTACTATCGTTGTATTCTACTATTTGTTTTTTAACAGTTAAAAAAAACTATCTCGCTTCGCACTAGCAAGTCATAGCCAGGTCGGCCTGCTCTATTCAGATTTCTGTCCCTTTTACTTCCCTGCCTGTGCCTGAGTGGCTTCCCAAAAAGTTTGTATATTCCTTCTCGTCTCCCTCTCTTGTTGGAAGGATGTGGACGCTATTATTACGTCAGAGGAAGTCATAAATTTAATGACCGCTTTTTCATCTCATCATCTTCACAGCTCATGATCTCGCATCTCGTCGACCGCAAAAAAAAAAAGGTATTTGAATAAGTACAAGAAAGGCTACATTCACACAGGAAGATACACTTTTGCAAGCGGTAAATGTAGTCATTTTTCCTAGTGGTTAGTTGGTGAATATGTACATATATACCTAATGTATACACACTGCTTTGTGTTGTTAGTACTTAAATGGCTGGATGTGTGCAAGCAAATTTTTCCCCATTTAAATTTTGACACGTTGTCTGCAACTTGCGTATGAGCTATGCACAGAGCAAAACAAAAATTGTTTGTGTGCAGATTGAATACACGAAGAAAAGCAAACAATTTAGAGAAACGATTTGCTAAAAAAGCAGTTTGTTCTTCGTACATAAATTATGTGTATCAGTACATCTGGAGTAATAAAAAAGAAACGTCGGTAATCATAATACATAGCAAGGGGTTACTTATAAAGCCACACAGCTTTTGAGCTCCCACAATTCCCATTGAAAGTGCAAGCTGTAAAATCACCATAAAAGAATTACGGACCGATGTAAGTCCGTACAAAATACGTGCTCAGGTAGACATGGCACAATTATATTTATCACAGTGGATACAATTCAAAGTACTTGAATATATTATGTAAAATATGTCCTTGTCCTACACAAACCTTGTGGGCTCGTGGATCAAAAGGTCGTAAAAAGGTGATTAGAGGATCACAAAGAAGTACATAGACGCTAGCAAGAATTAAACTTCAACAATAGTATGTATGCCTGTATGCAATGATTTTTATTGCAACAATATACCGGTATTATTTAGCGGTTTTAACAACACTAACAATAAGACCATTGCCCGAAATGTAAGTTGTGGTGGGGCAATTTATTGAAACAGAACCCCATTTTGAAAAAAATCTGGACTTATGCCGGTTTGTGCTTAATTCGTATTATGTGCCAGTGACTCAGTTCTTGTATTTAACTACGCATTTATGACAGGAGTAAAAAAAAATCTTGCTTTATTTTTATGACTTGCGAAAAGAAAGAAAATTGCTTGAGAGCCTCTCTTTCGGGATAATGAAGAACAGTCGATATAAACCGGATACGGGCACTTGGGACAATAAATAATTACGGCCAGCAACCTTTAGCAGCATAATAATTCCCCTTGCGTCTGAGCTTAATGCCCGGGATTCTGCGTCCGACTGAAATTTGGACTTGTAACTTTTGACCATGGTACCCTACACAATTTTGTGTATAACTGTGTTATATTGAAACAAGCATATATGCACATACCTATATGGGACTTTTTTCGCAAGCAAAAGGGTTTATTATGTTTTCCTCTCATGCATTGTGTAACAATTACAAATCTTGGTTGATTTTTCTGTTGTCAAGATTCTTCCACTTTCCATTAGTCACTTCTTCCGCTCACATGTCCCTGGGGGTGACTTTCACCTTATACATTTGCATACATATAGAGCAAATCGCAGGGCATGACGTGATTCTTTCCACACAAGTCCATCACATATTCACTCAGATATGACAAGGACAGGGTATGCCATATGTATGTGTATACTTGTACATACATATCGATGTCTAGGTATACCTAAGTACATATAAATATTTAGGAGGATATTCCCCGAGAACTTCATTCCTGGGGTCTTCAGCACAGTGAAAGCTGCAGTAAACACATATTATATATATGTATGTTCATGCATATACAAATGTAAGTAACATATAACTAAGCAACGGCTGGAATATTCCTTGTCCGTGTAAAAATGACGGAAGGAAGTAGTACTCTCATCGTGACTAGCCAAGAGAGAAAGCTCCATGTTGTTTGTATGTAAATATACGAGTGTATACATACGCAGTGGAGGATATGTATACGTACTAAAAGAATAAACGCCAACGTCTGGAACGGAATAGCGTAATTCCGAGGAAAAAATCAGATGGTCCCCTGTCGCACCCAAGAGGTTTGCAAGTATATAAACTCATAATTGTAGATATACCTACAGATTATAAGGACAAGGACTCATTCGGATAGTAGTTGCTCACATGTCAAGTATAAATGCATTTCCGTGGAAATTATTCCTGTACAGAAGGGGAGAAGAAAAATTGTGGAAGAGACGGGGAGAGAGCGAGAGGATGGAAAGATTTGGATCAAGGGATACAAAAGCATTTAAAGAAAGTGTGCACACAAGGAATATGTATATATAATAGCATAGAAGCACAAATGATGTAGAACAAAAAAGAGATACGAGCGAAGGAAAGAGAACAATGGCTGCAGACACAGGTCAGGGAAGGAGAGAGAGACAGCAAGAGAAAGAGAGCAAAAAAGCTTGAGAGAGCAACAGAATTAAAGTGACAAAGCAAGAGAGATCAAGACATAGAGAGAGGAATAGAAACAGTGAGAGAAAGAGAGAGAGAGAGAGAGAGTAAGAGCTAGACAAACACAACGCGAGAGTAAAAGCAAGAGAAAGAGAAAGAGAGAGACAGAGAGAGCAAGAGCAAAACAAAGAAAAAACAAGAGAAAGAAAAAGTCAGTGGCAAAGAGCAAAATAAATCAAAAGTAAGATAGAGCAAGAGAAAGAAAAAGTAAGAGAGAGAGAAAAGGCTACAGCAAGAGAAGGAGAGAGAAAACAAAGGTAAAGAGAGCAGAGCAAGCAAGAGGGACAGAGCAAAGAACATAAGAGAGAGCAGAGAAAATAAAAGAGAGCAGAGAAAATAAAAGAGAGCAGAGAAAATAAGAAGGAGAGAAGAGAAAATAAGAGAACAGAGAACATAAGAGAGAGTAGAGAAAATAAGAGAGACAGAGTGCAGAACATAAGAGAGAGAGCAGAAAAATAAAAGAGAGAGCAGAGAAAAATAAAAGAGAGAGCAGAAAAATAAGAGTGACCAGAGAAAAATAAAAGAGAGAGCAGAAAAATAAGAGTGACCAGAGAAAAATAAAAGAGAGAGCAGAAAAATAAGAGAGACCAGAGAAAAAGAGACAGAGAGGGCAAAGAAGAGAGACCAGAGAAAAAGAGACAGAGAGGGCAAAGAAG
>JAQGBT010007443.1:0-10985 GCA_034698585.1 Disparrhopalites patrizii
TCGGAATTAGTGTCCATATTTTTCAGTATTTTAATCGGAATTAGTGTCCATATTTTTCAGTATTTTAATCGGAATTATAGTATCCATATTTTTGCCAGAATAATATTTTAATTGAATTTTATAATTATAAATACATCGGAAATTCAAATTCGTATGCAAAACTTGTCATTTGGAATCCGATACTTCATTGGTTTTCGGAAATTCCTTCATTATGTTTCTAATTCCCGCCTTCGGGCAAGTTTTTTTTTTGGGACAAAATCAAGGAATTGGAACGATGATTTTTTCAATTGGCACTAATATAACTATTTCGTCCGTAAAAACATCTATTTTGGCAAAATCAGAGTTGCGGAGTCAATTTATAATTGTGTATTGATGCCGCATTTATTTTAAGCGACAAATTATGCCAGATTGCATTACAAATAAATTTTTGAAAGTATTTGAAAAACATTTGAATACGTGTTCATATGTCTGAGTATTTGAATAAAATTGTATTGGGATTATATTTTATAGTATTTTAGATACCCGAAATTTGTTGTATTCATAATTAGGAAAAACACGTATTTAAATTCGAATTTTAATTCATATTTCTTCGGATGTGATTCCTTTCTAAGTAATTGTGCATAGGAAAGAAGGTTTTAAATGACCAACGATGATTGAGAATAGATTCCCGACGGCTTCGTGTGGTTGGAAGGGGACAACAAAGGGAATTCGCAGGACTCGCGGGTGTACGGGCCGGTCCCGACGACGTCCATCAAAAGGCGGTGCATGGGCAAAATCTACCCGCATTTCGACTTTGGCATTGACGCCATCGACTACCACATGGATGCTGCGGCTAAGGACGCTCCCTCCTCCGATTCTACCTCATCCACCTCCTCCTCAGCCCTCTAATTGCACCACCAACACAAATAAACAATCCTTTGTTTACAAATACACCTCTAACAGACCTTCTTGGAACCCATGGGGTAAAAACATCCTAGGCTAAAAACATCCTAGGACCCTCTCTCACTGTCTCTCTATCTATCTTTCCATTTCCCTTTCTCTCTCTCTCCCTTTCTACTCTCTATTTCCTGCGCCTCAAAACAACCTTGCTTGTGAAATAAATGGAGAAAGACTGAGAAAATAATTCCGCCTTGTGCAACAACACTGCTGATGTCCTATAAGGAAACTGCTTTTTGCATCTTTATTTGCGTAAGACGCAGGGATGGCCAAAATACATCGTATTGGCCCCAAAATACGTATTTAATATACATTTTCGTATTTTGTAATATAATTTTGAAATGCATTTTTCAATTTTTTATTGTATTTTGAAATGCATTGTTTAATTTTTTATTGTATTTTGAAATGCATTTTTTTATTTTTTTATTGTATTTTGAAATGCATTTTTTTATTTTTTTATTGTATTTTGAAATGCATTTTTTTATTGTATTTTGAAATTCATTTTTTTATTTTTTTATTGTTATTCGAAATGCATTTTTGTGTTTTTTAATTGTATTTCGAAATGCGTTTTTAATTGCATTTTCAAATAGAGGTATTTTCTACATGCATTTTGTAATTTGAATTTAAATGCACAGGATTTTTTGAAAGTATTTTGCTGTCGTTCGTCACTTAAAAGTACACCAAAAAATAGCAAAATAGAATTTGTAATTTTTTGATTGCGCTCTAAAATACAAATGAACGCATATGATACGTATTTTAAATACATTTATTTGTATTCTGCATTTAAAATACATATTTAAATACAATTATTTGTATTTTGCATTTAAAATACATATTTAAATACAGTTGTATAAATTTTATAATCATGGACGTATTTAAATACAATTATATAAATGTTGTAATTAAAAACGTATTTAAATACAATTATATAAATTTTGTAATTAAAAACGGATTTAAATACAATTGTATAAAATTTGTAATTAAAAACGGATTTAAATACAATTGTATAAAATTTGTAATTAAAATACGTATTTAAATACAATTGTATAAATTTGTAATTAAAATACGTATTTAATTACATTACTAACTATTGATATATTTTGTAATTGGTAATTAAATACTTGGGGAGCAGCGGAATATAACTGCTAACTTGTATTAGTACTTAAAATCTTCGAGTGTATTTGTATTTTGTAATTAGTATTTGGAACTAAAGTACCTATTTTGCCCATCTCTGGTAATACGTATGTCCCAACGGGCATATACATACAGGTACACATGATTATATGTGAACCTAGTACATAGGTAGCTGGTTTTTTCAAGGTAACAGATAAGCCCACTTTCCCCAAATTTTCCACGTGCGTGGAGAAAACACAAAAAGAAAACACGGATAAAAAAAATGAAAATAACGAAGGAAGAAAAAAGCAAAAAATACGCCAAAAACAGGGGGAAATATGAAGGAAAAATACTGAGATGAGAAAGAGTAAAAAAAAAAGAAAAACCACAAAGTAGAGCAAGTTCATCTGTGAAGTCACCCGTGCCTATCCCGGCTCAATCTGTTTTTAAAAAAGCCCCAGAGATGCTCTGGGGCAGATCTCTTTTAAAGTAGTGAAAGCCTTTGGGTGAAATGCAACGCAATTCCAAATGTCGCTCCAAATTATGTATTATCCCCTTTTTTGCAATTTCATCCTCCTTTTCATCCCCAACTCTTCCCCCTTACGTTTTCGTCCCCAAGTCTTTCCCTTGTACAAGATGTTAAAACAAAAAACAAAAAGGAGAAGAACAAACAAGTGTAAAGGTCAGAGGAGGATCATCAAAGGGATGCATGAGAGAATGTCCCAAGGCTTTTCTCCTCCGTATTTAATACGCGGGATTGAAGGAGAAAGTGTTGCAAGGTTTTTTATGGGAGATTCCAGGCCTGTACAGAGGGAAAAGGGGCCAAAAATCTTTTGGATGACATTTTGCAAGTCATTTTTACCTTCACACGCAGTATCCACAGCATGTGCTAAGCCCCCTAAAAAATGTCTTATTTCTCCTGATATCACCCTTTATGTACAGCCCCGGCATGCTCCTCCCTCGTGTTTGGAGAGGAAAATCTTTAAAAAAAAGACACAAAAAAAAAATGGTGGGGAGAGGTAGCTATTCATATGGGGAAAAAAGGTAACAAAAAGGAAATAAATGTGTAGGAGCATGACAAGAGAGATAAGAATGTACTAGTATAGTCGCCTCCACCAAAATACATTATTGTTACTTTCCCCCAGCCTTTTTTTCCCGGGGTTTGACGAATAATGGACAAGCTGTAATGCGCGTCCTCTCTCAACACCGTGTTTTTATCAGTACTACAAATCATTTATGAGGCTTTTACTATACATGTTTATTTTCCGTGGACGCAATAGGAGAGATTTAGCATTGTAAAAAAAACCGGGACTAGCCCGTCACAGGACAATGATGCTCTCATTGCCTCTGGAAATGGGAGGGAAGACTCCTACAAAGAGAAAGTAGGAAGAGAAAACAAAATAGTCCGCGGTTTCCATTTACTCCCTATTTATACACTCTTCAGCGGAGGGAAATCGGATTAGGGAGGGGAATGGCTCTATATTTGAACAAAGTCAAATTACTAGTCACACGCTATTTTGCACTCTCTCTGCCAAATTACGACTGTGGATGGACCGGAGTTGTTGTTTTTTTTTACACAATGGCCTTGGCCCCCATGTTTCTTTATGCAGGACGTAACAAGCCGCCTTTCTCCAAACCTGCCAACGAGGCTTAGGGAGAAAGTTTTTTCTGTTTTTTTTTTTTTGTTTTCGGGATTTGTCGGACATGCTCTTTGAGAGGAAAAACTTGGGGAGTGAAATTTTGTATACAGTTCCATATGGAACATTAATCCATTCGACTTCAACTCAACAGTAGATGGATGCTGAACTGGGGAAAAACCAGGACTTCAATATGATGCGAAAGGAGATTCAGCGGAAAGGCAGATCCAGAGGAAGAAGGAGAATATTTATATTTAAAAAACAATGGAATTTCGTTGAAGCAGAATTTGTTTTCGTGAGTCAAAATATTTTTTCCTCAAGCAAAACAATTTTTTCATGAAGCAAAATAATTTTTCCGTCAAACAAAATCATTTTTCATAAAGATAAATAATGTTTTGTGAAGCAAAATCATTTTTTTGGGATGCAAAATAATTTTTTTGTGAAGCAAAATTATTTTTTCGGGAAGCAAAAGAATTGTTTTGTGATGCATATAAATTTTTCGGGACGCAAAATAATTGTTTTGTGAAGCAAAATAATTTTTTGGGAAGCAAAAGAACGCTTTCTTGAAGAAAAACAGTTTTTTCAAACGAAGCAGATCGTATTGATTAATGGCTATAGTAGATCTATATTGACGAAGCAGGAAATCTTAATGAAGAAAGCCACCTTGAAGAAAAACAAACCAAGATTAAGTAGATCGCAAATCCAGATGAAGCTGGAGAAGAAGCTGGATCCAGAAAAATAGCTCCAGAGAGCTCTGTGGACCATTTACAAGAATCGCGGGAAGGTCCAAATGACCCAAGAAAATTATTGTGAAAAAGGACACGGAGAAAGTCCAATGAAGTAGTTGCAGTTTAGACGCCCATAAAAAAGGCAAAACGAGGGTTGCACCCAGCAAAAGAGAATTAGCTCCATAACCATTATTTTATTAGGTTACACCCAGAAAAAAAAAATGGGAGAAACTAGAGAATCTCCATCGCAAATTTCAGCCTCCTCCAACTTGCGTTCATTAAAGTCAGCCCACAAAGTAAATCTTTTGTCGCAAAAAGAGAGAGAGAAAGAGAGAGCGAGAGAGAGAGAGAGAGAGAGAGAGAGAGAGAAGAGGAGGAGAGAGGAGTCGGTGGGGTGATGATGATAATGATGAGGTTATTAGCACATCCCGCACTTTTCTCAGGAGGGAGAAAAGCCAATTTTCCCACCCCCTCCCCCTCCACCCATTAGTGGGACTTATTTGCCTATAGATTCTCCTTTCTCCTTTTTTGGCTCCCAACAGAAATTGGAACCATCTGTATGAAGCGGGAAGTACGTTTTTCTAGACAAAGTTTTTTTCTAATTCCTTCCCCAATTTCCAGCCTCAATGTGTGCTCATACGGTCGAAAGCTATAGATACAAACCAGCTTAAGTTCATGATATAATTTCGCCGAAAATGCCTTTATGGCGAAATATTTCGCTTCACGCTTCTTTCCGGCCAATCCTTTCATAATTGCCCAACTGTCGTCATAAGAAACTGTAAATATTCGCAGATTCTATACGCTTTCGCTTATACACAATACCGCGCTTTTGTCTTCCTTTTTGAAACTGAGATTGCTTCAATGGACATAATCCACTTTGATACTGCAATACTGTGAACTCATTTCCTTTTGCAACTAAATTTCCAGGTTTTTGAAGTCTTTCGTAGTGATTGTAATCAATTTTTGTCCATGGGTAAAAGTACGGAAGGAGTTCCTTCTTCCCCTGCAGAGCAGGAAAAACCGGGGCTATCAAAAAAATATGGACCTATAACGATTTGTATCTGCCCCCATCTACCTACGTACATGCAGCAAATATTCCAAAATAGAAAAAAATTCGGAAGAGTAAGACCCGACAGGATGTTTCCACTGCAAGGTGAACGTCAATTTCCTTTTTTTAGCATTCCTGTTTTTTTCTTGTCCGGCTAATTTTCCCTTCTCGGCAGTGTAACGTGGAGCTCTTTATCTGCACTGCAATCAATGCAATCCTTTCTCCATCCAACGACGCTTTCCTCCACTGTTTGATTCATCCCATGTAATATTTCATATTTTTTGTGGTACTTTCATCTGTATCGGAGAGTAATAAATAGAGGTGGAAGAGACAAGTCGCTCTGACATAGTTCATTGGTCGTGCTCAAAAAACACTGGAGAGTTCCAATCATTTTTCCCTCCAACTTTCCAGGCAGCTTGAATTTCAGGGGAAAAACGGCTATTCATTGGATGGAATTGAGCCATACAGAGTACTTTTTATTGTGGATATACAATGTACGTGTGCTTTTTTTAGTCAGAATTCAAGACGTGATCTCGCCAAGGATTCTCTCTCTCTCTCTCTCCTTCTCTATCTCTCTCGCTCTCTTTCACCGTCTCTCTCGCTCTCCATTCGCTCTCCACGGTAAATGTTGGGGGAGAGGAAGAAGAAAAAAAAAAAGATATGGAAGCATAGGAGCAGTTTATCATTCGATGAGCTCATCCTCTCAGAAAATACGCAAACCGCATTGCAATGTATGAGCAAACAAATGGCAGGACGTACAAATAGCACTCCCACGACTTCAAATGTACTCCCAGCCCTTTTTTCCACCTCATCTTCTCTCTCTCTATCTCTCTCGCTCTCTCTCTCTCTCTCTCTCTCTCTCTCTCTCTGTCTCTCTCAATCTCATTTCTCTTCATTGTGTCTCTCTTTGCATCTCTATCCTCATCTCTCCCCGCTTTCCCACTCTATCCCACATTTCTTTCTCAATCGCTTTCTTTGCTGCACTTTTTCCTTCTTCCTCTCATTTGAAGATTTTTTCCCCTTCGCCTCTCTTGTATATTTCTCTTGGCATTCTTTTATTTGTGTCTCCCGTGAGTTGGACATTTCTCCTTTTCCCTCCCTCCCTCCTTTATCTCTCCTTGGTAGATGACGGTCCTCTTTGATTTTTTATTTATCTCTTTTTTAATTACCTCGTCTCTTTGTTTTTTTATTTGTCTCTTTTTTAATTACCTCGTCTCTTTGTCCTTTTAGCTGTATCTGTCTCCTTATGTCTTGTTTCGTTGTGTCACTTTTGTGTCTCTTTTTTAGCATTCTTGCCGGCTGATCTTCCTTTCTCGTCTCCTTTGTGAGTCCAATCATCTTCTCATCTTATTTCTATTTTGTTCTCTTGTTTCTTCTTGCTAGTTTCAAACCATTTCCTACATATTTTGTCTTAACATCCACATTTTTTCTTGAATGTATGCTCTTACAATAGACATAAATCTCTAATTTTGTTTGAGACGTAGCTATACATACATATGCGTAACTTTGCGTCTCTCTTCACTCTCTTCTCTGTTCTCCTTTCACTCTTTTTCTCTATTTTTCCTTCCTTTATTTCTCTATTTTTTCTTTCTCGTTTTCTCTATTTTCCGTCCTTTCTTCCTCTTTTTTCATGTTTTTCTCTATTTTTTTTCTCTCTGTCTAATTATTTTCCTTTTTTTCCTTTCTGTTTTTCTCTATTTTTTCTTTTTATCTCTGTCCAATTATTTTCCCTTTTTTCCTTTCTGTTTTTCTCTATTTTTTCTTTTTATCTCTGTCTAATTATTTCCCTTTCTTCCCCTTTTTTCCCCTTTTTTCCCCTTTTTTTCCTTTCTGTTTTTCTCTACTTTTTATTTCTCTCTTGCTCTATTTTCCTGCCTTTCTTTCCAATCATTTTCCTTTCTCTTTTTCTCTGTTTTCCTTGCTCTCTTTCATGATTCTTCCTTTCTTTTTTCTCCATTGTCCGTCCTTTCTGTATCTATTTTTCTTCCCTCTTTTTCTCCATTTTGGTTTGGTTTCTTTTCCGTATTTTATGTGTCAATGGAAGCAATACAAGTACTGATTCTAATCCAGGACCAGGACACAATATTTTCCTTCCTTTCTCTCTCTATTTTTGCTTTTCTCTATCTCCCTTCCTTCCTTTCTCTATTTCCCCTCTCTTTCACCTGTCTGCCTCCGTTGTATTTCTCTGGATCCCTTTCTCTGGAATCCATCTCCTTCTTACTTTCTCCACTATTTCTCCTGTATCTTTTTTCCATATTTTCCCAGTATATAGAGCTTCCTCCATGTCTCTCGTCTCTGTCTTGCGTGTGGATGGAACATGATTTCTCTCTCCGGCTCACGTCCCTCCCCCGAACATTGACGGAGCTATGTCCTGGTGCAAAGTAGCGGCGGCACACGATCCACACAAGACACAGCCAGTGGTGGGACATGGAATGTTTACCAAGGCATCTTATCAGTCCACATGGTCGCCAATAACACATGTGTTCTCATATCCACACGCACACACCAACAGACCCAGCGGCCCAACACACGCAGTCGGCATTGGCACACGAAGCATATGGTAGGAGCCAAAACGCACTTAAAATCACATTTCTGTCTCTACTCAGACATGTATGTACATACATGTACTCAAGGATGAGCAAAAGAAGAAAAAATACTCCAACTACATCATCCCTATAATTCCCCTTCTCATCCAGTCTTTTTTCCCTCCTTTGATCATCCTCCCGAAAGACTTTCACCCATCTTCCGTCCTACACAATGCCCTAATGGAGGGAGGAGGGAGAGGGCGGGGATGTAAACAATCCTGGGTCAAAACCGAACTTTTCTCCACTTCAAGGCAATAGGATTGGTCCATTTTTTATAAGGGAAAATGGTCCCGAAGTCGGGGCATGTTCAAAATCGGCAGTTCCAATTGAGATAGAGCAATTAGGATCCATTTCGGCTCTATCACCCCAAAAAAATGAGCTCTTCCCATGCCACCGTGCCAATTAATGGAGGCCGGCAGCTGTGGAAGAAGCCAGTCCTGCCTGTGGACCTAATAAGACGTATGGCTTATATACACATTGAGTCCTACGTACATATATATGTACATGTATAGTCATATATCACAACTCTACGAGGAATATAATGGGTGGAAAGAGGGCAATTATTATGCATTGTAAGCAGACATTATTAAGACCCTCACACCTGCGATCGATTTCATCCTACTTTTTTCTGATTTTATGTACTCCTCACCCGCAGACAGCCATAACCTACATATACATACGTAATTATACATATGTATATAATATATAATTATACATGCATACAGGAAGCAAAGGGAGGGCGAAAAGGGAAGACAGGACGGGGGAATTCCACCTTTATAAGTCCTTGAGAATTTCCCCGAAGATCCCCTTTCCCAATCTTCCCCTCTAATCCACTTGTAATTCCATTTGTATGGAGTTTAATTCCAATTAATAAGGCTCTCTCCAGTAATAACGAAGGACATAATAAAGTTTTGGGGAAGGACCCATTATTGCATTACATGTCCCTCTCCACACTTTCCCAGAACTTTCCTCTCCCGGAATGGAGATGGCCCATTTTAAGGGGATTGGAACAAATGGGATATAATGCCCTTTTACACTGTTACATCCAAATACATGGGCTCTATATTAGGCCCGTCTAAAGGGAATATTCACATGGATATACGGCACATGTAAATATGGGGGATTTTGTCCCTTTTGCAATATTGATGATGCATTCCGCAGGTGTGTTTGCCAATTCCTCACACGCTCCTCCGAGACCTGATGAGGAGGAGAGAGACTCTTATGAGGAGGATGAGGAGGATGAGGAGGACGACATGGCAGAGGGAATACTCAGGAAATGTCCTCTTGTTGCTTCAACGAAAAATCCCCCAAAATTCCCAACAAAGAGCTCTCCTCTCCATTGTTTATTGGTTGCAACTCCCGAGAGTCAAATTCCCTCTGAAGGACATTGGCAAAAATGTATTTCGGTGTATGTACATACATACATGTGCATTCATCGGGACGAAGACATCCCGAAATTGCCTCCGCCTGGAGGAATTGCAAGGCGGAGGCAGAATCACAAATCCCCCCGACATTTAATCCTGTATTGTCTTTCCATTACTGCTATTATTGTCAGAAACGGAGGATTTACGGCCATGGCAACCACCATAAGAATGACTCTCCAGCTCCGATGTTATTAGATTCCAAATTAATTTGCTCTCCCTTTAATTGCGTGTCCCCAAAGCTTCCTTCACCGTCCAGGTATTTCATGGATATCGATATGAATGCAACGGCAATTTCCCCCCAATTTTGGAGGTCATCGGCGGAAGAGGACTTCCGTGGGAAATGAAGGGTTATCACTGCAGAAATTAGGAAGCATGCCCATGCAGGGTGAGTTCCCTTTCAGACCATAGAACCTCATGAGTGGCACGTGGACGGAATGCTGAGGTAATTATTTAGTGTGGGAAAATAAAATATTATTACTGTAATAGCAATAATAATAATAACCACATGTGTTGGGGAGAAAGAGCAAGTAAATAATGTCAAAGGGAGTGAGAGAGGAAAGAGTCAATGTAACAGAATTGCTCGTCTCTCTCTCTCTGTCTCTCTCTGTCTCTATATTCAATTGGACAGAGACGGAATCCAACGGAATGTATTGGACGGGAGGAAGAACCACTTCCTCTTTCCAGGATATGGGAATCTCTCATGTAGTACGGACGTACATACATGTGTACTATACATATGCACTTGTGAGGTCGAGATAAAACAAAAAGAAAATAATAACTCTCGCCCTCCCTTTTCTTTCCCCCCGTAATAATGTCCATGTAGAGGGGAATGGCCTACATTGGCCATTGCATAACCCCTTTTTAGGAAAATATCCCCAAAAAAATGCTCCCCACACAACCACCAACCACATGGAATGCTCTCATAAGGGGAAATCCTATCATCTACAATGGCATAAAAAGGAAAAGGAAAAAACCAGGACTCTCTAGTAGCCATTGGGACTATACAAATATCTTTATGGCCGTACATATGTATAGATGTCTTTCTGGCTGTATATGTGTATATGCACAGGCCATTATGTAGTTCCTCGTAATATATGTGATTCCCTTATTTCCTAATGTAACTCCCATGGAAAAGGAGGGGAAAGGCGTGTATACATGCGTGTACCTACGCATGTAAACGTGTGCGTACATACGTGAATGTTTAGGTACATATTTATGTTCCAGGGTTTCACTTTCTTGGCTACACCCCGTCAGGCTGGGGGGAGGATGAAGACAGACGGAGAGACAGAGAGAGTTGGAGAGGGAGAGGGAGAAACAGTGAGGGAGAGAGAGACAGAAAAGAGTGACAGCCAAAGAGGGAAACGGTGTGAGATATCGGAAAGAAAGGGAAAGAGAGCATGGGAGGAGGCAGAACGGGAGAGAGAGAAGGGCGAGAGTGAATGGAGAGACAAGAAGAAAGAGACAGAGAGAGATGGGAGGGGAGGGGTGCATAAAGTCAAGGAGGGATATACATG
>JAQGBT010007444.1:0-10984 GCA_034698585.1 Disparrhopalites patrizii
ACGCAAGTTTACAGACAATATCTTTGAAAACCTAACCTTCAGCCAAAGCATTTGGTTTTCCCACAAATTCTATTACAACGCATGAGGCGGTTTTGATAGATTGTCAGGCCAATTGGAAAAAGCGGAACCTTTGGTCACAATGGAGACATGGGCATCCAAAAGAATATAAATTGAAGACAAAATTTAAGCAATATAGTTATGTACATATATATCAGTGGTTTATGAATGTGATTTTCAATTACAAAACTGATCCCAAAATGGAAAAAGCTGTGTTGTAAATACAACGAGAAGGATTAAATGTGCTGGAAATTGGAATCGTATTTCTTAGAAGGTTTTACATTTAAACTGTTTTAAAAATTCCGTAAATATGCATTAATACGACAAAGCCCAAATCAATCGTATACAAACAGACTTAAAGCAATCCAATGCTTTATAACGTGGCAATCAACACAGTTTTTGATTGAGCCCACTTGATTAGGTTTAATTATTTTCCCGGGAGTCTAACAACCTTGACAGAAATGTCTACATATCAGAAAAAAGCTCTTGCGAATGTGTCAAAGATTGAAGACGTGGAATAAGGTCATCGACAATTTTAAAATTATTCGGAGGGTCAATAGGATGATTAAAGGGGTGTTTGGAATCAAACGGAAGACAGGAGGGATTCTGGAGGGTGACCATATTAGCAAAAATGGCAAGGGGCTTCGAATCTGGGGTTTCAAACTTATCATCTTTCAAGTTTTTATAACAATACTCTTGTTATTTAATGAGGAATCAATGCGAGACACTGGAGAAGTAGGTCCGAATTATTGAATAGAACTTTATTAACAATGATCATGAGGAGATCTGGACATTCATTCATGGTTGTACAATGTTACAAGTGAATGTCATTCATTATTGCAGTGATATTGATATTAGCTTTAACATTTTAACTACTGCACCCCTATATTATTATTAAACTTGTATCTAACTATTAATATATTACTATAATATAGACATATAATAATGCATCACTATTATTTATAATAATTGTCATTGCTATAGTTGCTACTACAGTGGACTCCCTCTATAACACTCTCCTTATAACAACTTTTACTCTGTAACAACTTTATTTTTCAGTCCTTCTTATATGTAGTGTACATATTATATGTTCTATATAACAACTTTCCCATATAACAACCATTTTTGCCCTTCCCTTCAGGGTTGCTATAGCGAGAGGCCACTGTAATAATAATTATGCTTTGACTGCTGCTTGATCTTCGACTCATCATTCTTCATCTCGCTACCAATAAATACACAACTACGTAGGTTTCCTCCTGAAATCCTTGTCTTCTACATTTATTTTAAACCTAAATCCTACAGTACATACATGGACACACGAATAGCCACACTGACACTGTTTAGGTAATAGCAACAGTGTTGCATCATTGTGATCTGCAGAAGACCTGCAGCTTTGTACAGAAGGTATACCTGTGAACCTTCCTTTGTTATCTCTACAGTGGACTCTCTCTATAACAACTCTCCATATAACAACTTTTTCTCTATAACAACTTTATTTTTTAGCCCATCGTATATGTAGTGTAGAAATTAAATGTTCCATATAACAACTTTTCCATAAAACAACCAGTTTTGCCCTTCCCTTCAAGGTGGTTATAGCGAGAGTCCACTGTATACAGTTTATCACAATTTGTTCAAAATGTCTGTATTGTCGCATAATACTAGTAGATACATACATTTCGGCTGTACAAATTCAAAATACCAACAATAACTCCTGGACTAAAATCATTTTCGTAAGATTATGTAACCGTTGACGTCGTTACATCGACTCTCCTTATAACGGCCTCTCTTATAACAGTTTACACTCTATAACAGCAGCAAGAAATAATTCTCTAAAAAACTTGCACCAATTGTTAACGTAGAAATGTCTTTTTTCTATAACGGTTCTTCTCTATAACGGGCAAGATTTGTTGCTTTATAGGGTGTTGTTATAGCGAGATTCGACTGTATTGGATTACTGTTCGCGAAATCTCTAAATGGTTCATACAACTCAAATCCAACAAACGTCCAAGATTTTGCTGTCTCTCAAATCGAGCATTCTATCTATTAATACTAGATTGCAGCTGTAGGTACATGTCTTACACAGTCATATGATATACATACATAGGTATATATTGTCGGATGACTAAAAATAATAAAGGCTGGGAACAAGCGGGTTCGTGCTGAAGCAAATACAACGGCCGTGTGTTTTATTAAAACTGCACAATGCCGAGATACAGGCCACAACAAAATCAACAATTAGGGCTACAGCCAACAACAAAACACGGGTAAAATCCCAACAAATACAACTAACGGGCAATGCCCAAACTTAACCAAAATCCAACACCAAAACAAGGGTAAAATCACACAAATACAACTACGGGAAATGCCCAAAACTTAACCAAAATAAGGCAAAAGCCAACACCAAAACAAGGGTAAAATCCCAACAAATACAACTACGGGCAATGCCCAAAACTTAACCAAAATAAGTCAAAAGCCAACACCAAAACTAAAATTAACAGTTAAAAGGAAGTTGGGGGGGATTTTGAGACACAATGGAAGCTTTTGGGTACTAAAGGGGTAAAATGGGATTTTAGGGCAAAATAAAACCCAAAATGAAAAATAAAAAATATAAGGAAAATCGGAGGAAAAAAAAAGAGATGGGTTCTCAATGAAGAATGGGAGCCGAATGCGGAGCGACGAAAACCGACGCTCTAAAAAAAGAGATGAGGGAGAATTGGGAAAATCCCACTGAAAAAAAATGTAAAAGGGGAATTTATTGAGGGAATGGGGAACACTTTATTAAGGAGTCGTCTCGCATCGTCTTCCTCGTGGTCGATGCTTCGACCAATGGCCAAAATTCTCACAAGCCATTCATTTTGATTGGCGATCCCCACGCCGAGAGGGAGCAAGTTTGGTCTTGCTACAATATGCTGTGCCACAGCGTGATTCATGTCTATATAGACATGAGTAATGTTGTAATGTGTTAAAGATAAAATTATCCAGACTGTAGAATGAAATAAATGGACGAAGGGCCACCTACTTTTTAAGAAGTAGGAAATTTGTAGATTGAGAAGTACCCCGGAGTAATTGATAAAAGAGTAGTACTTTATTAAAGCTGTAGCAAGTAGCAGTGTCAGTGAGTAGAACTAAAGAATCATAGAGTTCCAGCTAGCTAGTACTAACTACTAACAATAGGCACAGCTTCCAGCATCACAAGCATTAAGCAGTATTAGTAGTATTAGCATGTTAGATTTAGTAAACTAGTATTAATAGATGTAGGATTAGTAAGTATAGCATTAGTCAGGACAGAAAGCATCTCTACATTATTTATGCATACGCCACTTTTCCCAAATTAATAAGGTTTTGTTACAAATATTGGACATGGTCATGGTCATATTGACATCATATGAATAGCAATGAGCAACAGCATCAAACAATTATTAATTATAATGATAATTAAACTATCCGACTTTTCCAACAAGCCGCACAAATACTAAACATTTGAAAGAGAACCCATTTCCTCAGAATTTGAACGTGGGATTAAATGTATCTTATATACATACATAACGGAGGACCCAGGCTATATAATATAGCATATATCAAAATACGCCGTTTAAGGAATCAAAAGTTATAAGCAATATAAAATGTATATGCCGACTATCCAACATAATGTACATACCTATTATTGAATGGTAAATATAGAAACAAAGCGGTTGAAGTGCAAATGTTTATGAGTTTTTTTTTCATATCATAAAAATGTATACTGAGCTGGAGCTCTTTGTTGTATGTATGCATTCTTTAATGGCCAAAAGGTGAAGGAACTTTTATATACACATTATACACCGATATGTAATATGTATGTCGTACGAATATATAGCTTCAACCCACAATATATGCAAGGTGTATAACGCTGTATGTATAATAAAATGTATTTGGTCCGTCATAATCCATTACGAAGGAAATCCTTTTCCATCTCGCCAGAACACTTTGCCAAATGAGCATTTTCGGCCCCCTAAAAACCCTTTAATATTTGTGCCGGAAATTTCCTTTCCATTTTCCCCAGGAAGTAACCCAGACTCAAAGTAAGATCAGATATTAGATGAACCTTTCGCTATGCTTTTTTACTCGGGTTTGGGACAAGTCTGTGCTATGTGATTATCCGCCGTCGAAACCGCCTTTATACGGAAAATGTTTAGCTTTCTCGATGCAGTTTGAAAATTCGCTTGACCACCTACAAGGTAATAAAATTGAGCAAAAAAACAAATATTCCCAGGGCTATGAAAAACCTGGAAAACCTCGAAGAAAGAAACCTCAAAGAAAGCGAGAAAACGCAACCACAAAGGAGAAAAAAGATCAAAGGGGAAAATGTAATAAGAATCCCAAGCCCGCCCAAAAACTAATTCGACGCAATTCTTCCCCTTCCAACGAAATGAATGTTTTTTCCCCACAGAAAAAAAATTAGACTCCCACCTTCCCCATGCATTATGCGAACCAATGTATTTTTTCCTACAGGGAAAAATAACATTGATTTTCTTATTAAGAAAAAGGGGTAAAAGGAAATTCGCATGTCCATCCTGTGATTGTGATTGAAAATTTTCCACGGGGAGAAAAACAACTCTTTTATTGATTCCGGGTAAATTATCCTGATTATCGCTATGCACAGACAATGCAGGCTTTTTTCCCAAGAGGTTGTCTGTTCGATTAGTTTGATAGCAAATAATTGATATTTGTTAGGAATTATATTTACCTCCACGCCCCTCGCCTTCCCGGAGCGGTGCATCGTTAGTGTAATCACTGCAACTTTCCCTCCTTGGCCTTTCTTGCACGAAAGGGACATTTTTTGACATGCAACGGAGAAATCTATGGGGGTGAATTAAACGCTATTTATATGCACGTTACGCTCCGTATATTAGATATTGAGGCAATCACATTTTTTTTGTCTATTTCCTTCTCCCACAAAAATCTGACGTGTGGTAAATATTTGATTCGAGACATGCAATTTCAGCTCTTTTCTCCCTTTTGTACCTCTCTCATTTCCTCCCAGGTATGTAAATTTCGTCATACAAGTTTTTTTTGCATAAAGAAACAATGTCACATGCTAACAAAAATGGCAAAAGTCAACACAATAACTGCATTCAATCCATAATGCAGACGAATTGCAGTGGGGACAAGGGGGGAGATCTAAAAAAAATATGTGTATATATAATACACACGAATAATAGCAATGTAATCAGCTCCCTAATGAACTCCATTGTGACGGGTAATCTAATCATTAACCGTTAAAGGAAGGGTATGTGAAGGGTGAATACTAAATTTTGGTCATCAAATAATAAAAAAAACTTCTGGGAAAGTCCAAGAGAGAAGGGAAAAGGTGGCATTTTTTTTGCTGGAGATTTCTGGAATGGTGTAACTTTTTTTCTATATATAAGTATTAGGTATAACGTGTACACATTCGTATTCATTGGATGTGTTCCATTTCCCTCCACAGAAAGAAAAGGCGGCTTCTGGAAAAACGGTAAAACCTCATTGTGTTTTCTGCCTTAATATGTAGGCTACATTAGTGGGACGACCGGAGGGGAAAGCTGTGAAAGTGAGCTCGAGAGAGAGAGAGAGAAATTACATTTAGAATTCGACATTGAATTTAAGAATAGACGAGGGACCGAGGAATCTATCAAGGGTAGTGAAAAAACCGGATAGGGGAAAGAAAAAGAGACAGGTAAAAATAAAGACCAATAAAAAAGGGCAAAATGGAAGTAATGAGAGAAGCAGAAAGGCAAGGGAAAGCTAAACTGTGTCAACGAGAAAGACCGAGAACAGCCCAAACTGACACAAAGAGCGGCCCAGAGAAAGTCGGTATGGGAGACAGAGAAATACAACGGTGGAATGCATTGCATCGCAGGGAAATGACACAAAAGACATAAATAGAAAATGGAGAGAGTTCAATAACGAATGGGGAATAGAGACAAGAATGTGGAGTGCAGAATAAATAATTAACAAGTGTGAAAATGCTGTGAAATCGATTCAAGGGAAACATGTAGGAGGAAAAGGCAAGGGAGAGAGTGTGTAGAATTATCTGAAATAAGGAGACATGAACCAGTAGAAACACGACGGAGTAAATTAAATTGGAAAATAAAATTTTCATTTACCAATTTCAATAAGAAAACCACAGAGAGACAGTGAAAATAAAATAAAGAGGGTGAGTGAAAAGACAAGAAAGAGAAAGATAAAATAAAATAAGGGCAGAAAGCGAAAAGAAATAAGAGAAAGCAAAAAGAAAAGGGAAAGAAAACGAAATAAAAAGAGAAAGCAAAAAGGAATAAGAGAAAGCGAAAAGGCATAACAGAAAGCAAAACGAAAAGCGAAAGAAAACGAAATAAACAGAGAAAGCAAAAAGAAATAAGAGAAAGGAAAAAAGGGAAAGAAAATGAAATAAAAAGCGAAAACGAAAAGGAAAGGTAAAGAAACTGAAATATAAAGAGAAAGCGAAAAGGAAAGGTACAGAAAATGAAATAAAAAGAGAAAGCGGAAAGAAAGAAAGGAAGCAAAAAGGAAAGACTGAAAAAATAATGTAAACCGAGAAGGCGAAAATACATGAATTTGGAAGAGGGAGAAAGCGAGAAGGAAACAGAAAGAAAGTGAAAAGGTAAGCGACAGAATGTGAAAAGAAAAGAGAGAAAATGCAACAAGGCAAGAGAGAAAGCGAAAAGGAAACAGAAAGAAAGCAAAAAGGAAAGATAGAAAGCAAAAAAAAACCAGATAAAAAGAGAAACGACAGGGGAAAGAGAAAACCAAAAGGAAGAAGACAAAGGCACAAAAACAGGGATATGGTATAGTGATAGCAAAGGATTAGAAAAATGGAAGTACGGTGGAGTCTCTTTATAACAAGTCTCTTTATAACAGCTTTTCCATATAACAACATGGTTTTTCCCGTCCTTCGTACATATGAGCAACATATTTTATGGTCGATATAACAACTTTTCTCTGTAACAATATTTTTTGCCCTTCCCTTCAGAGTTGTTATATAGAGACTACTGCAGAGAAATGAAAAGTGAGAAAGAGAATTAGGGAGAGCTTATAATTCACCGACAAAAATGGAGAAAGAGATGGAAGTTAAAAACATGCAGACAGATAAAGGGATAAATAGGGAAAGGAAAATATCGAGAGAGAAACTGAAACAGAGAATCAGATAGATCAGGAAATAGAGAGACAGTAACAAAGAATAAGATAAAGAACGGGAAACGTATAAGTAAAAGAAGAGAGAAGCAGAGATAAATAAAAGAAGAGAGAAACAAGGAGATACGTGCACATAATCATGAAGAGCACGAAGATAGACATCAAGGAAAGGAAAGAGGAGGTTATTCCAACAAAAATAGAAAGGAGCCATGAAGAAAGAGAGACTGATTGAGAAAGAAAAAAAGAGCCCGTTCCGCTTTTGTGAGTCAAAAGTGTGGGGAAATTAAGTAAAGTGTAGTAGTGCCTGGGAGTGAGCACAGGTAAAAGGGAAAAAGGCAAGTAAGTGAAGCCTTTCTTCCTCGTTATAATTCCTTTTTTCCTTTACTCACTTTCCCTATTATCCCCCCTTGAACTCTCTCTCTCTTTCTTTCTCTCCGTCCCTCTCATTCGTCACCTATAGCTTCCCCCTGAAATCCATAGCTTTTCCCCCACGAATCCAAAGGGGAAATTGTGGGAAAAAAGGAACGTCATTCGTGTGTAACTCGTAAGGATTTTCCACATCAAATATTGACGTTGTGCAAATGTTTGGCCCCGCGTTGCCCCAGCAACTTCCCCAAAAACTTTCTCTTTGGTGCCTTTCTTTCTCTTTCCGTCGGTCCTCTCTCTCTCTCTCTCTCTTTCTTTCTCTCTCTCTCCGTGTCCCACTAAAGAGAAATATGTCCCACTGGAGTGGCGAAGGTAAGGTAGAGTAGAATAATTATTAGTGCCCTAACCACCACTGTTCCTTGTCCGACCACATCATATCACACTGAGGCGAAACGTTTACAAACACTCGGAGAAAACAGTTGAAGGAAAAGGTGCATTCAGTCAAGATCATTAACTTTCCTTCGGAACTGTTGCTTGAGCAATTCTCATAACCACATCCCAAAATAAATTGTACCTATCCCTTTCTCTCTCTCGCTTTTTCTCTTCGTGCCGTAGAGGCAATCGCTTTCCACCATTTCACCTTATTTCCGAGGCACAGCGAGTGGCATTGTCACAGCGGGCCCAAGTCAAACCAGGGGAGCATCCGTGTATATTGATAATAGGAATTTTGGGGAAGGCAAATATTTCCACAAAAGTGTATTTTAAAAGTGTAAAGTCTACAAATTTGTATTGGAACCATGTCCGATGACGATGGCTGGGTGTTTGACAGCTTGGTCAACTTCCTCCATGGAGCTATTTGGAAACTTCCGGTCATGGGCTTTATCGAGGAAAAGTCTGTTGGTGAGCTATACAAATAATTTATTTATTAAAAAAAAACAATTCCCATTGCCGATTTGCTTTTAGAATTTTTAATATACATGTATGTACATATATATGAAAATGATTTATTACCCAAAAATTAATTGAAGTACAATATATTTGATAGCTAGAAGGTTGCTTTAATGCAATGAACGTTGAGAAAGTAAAAGCATCACGCTGATTTTTTTTATGGTAAAGAGCAATTATAAAATAAATTTGCATTCAAAATACACGCAATTGTTATTGATTTTATTTGTTAAAATATATTGTTTCTTAAAATATTTTGTTTGCCAAAATACTCATGTTTTTAAACAGAAATATTTCTAAATTTAGCCTTACTCATAAATTTTGGAATTATAAACAGTGACCTAAGAATATACAAGTAGCTATGGGTATAGTTGATTTTCACAAAAAGTACACAATTCTAGAATTTACATATGTACATAGTGTTTTTGAAACTCAATTTAATTTTATAAATTTTAGTAACAAATGAAATCGAATTTCCTCCTTCAATATCCAAAACTATGCATTAATTCTTTTTAAGTGTTAAATGTGCGCTGTAGAGAGCTGTTTTCTCTTCATAGGTATACAGTGGACTCTCTCTATAACCACCCTTAAGGAAAGGGCACAAATGGTTCCTATATGGAGAAGTTGTTTTACGGAAATTTAAATGTGTACAATTTAATACGATTGGCTGAAAAACAAAGTTATAGAGAAAAAGTTGTTATAGAGAGAGAGAGTCCATTGTAATTTGTTAAGAGAGAAGACTTTGCCTTTTTATGAAAGGACTGGCTGGACATGATCAGATTTCCCTCTTTGTAATTTTCATCAGTTCCTTCAAACTAAGAAAATGTCCTTCATTAATATTATTATTGGAATGAAAAAAGGCAATGACAATGACTCTGGGGACTTGCTTTGTGTTTCCTTGTGACAGTCTTCGACCCAGACAGCTACAATAACATGACGGACGAGAAGGAGGAGGAATTCCGGAAGATCCATGAGGAGTACAAAGCCCTGGTGGACTACATGTTGACGAGCTTCATGGAGGACCTCCAGGTGACACCCGAGCAGGTGGAGGAGAGCTGTCGTCTTCGAGAGCAGAACAATAAGGCCCAGCCGGAATCTCACATCACCAAGGTAAAAGAAAATAATAAGATAAACGACGAAAAAAGTTGTCCTACAAAAAGTTCATGGCCCCAAAAAAGGTAAATAGTATACACGTATAGGCAAAAACCGAGATACAGTTGACTCACTATAACAGCTCTCTTGGTAAAAATTATTCTTACCATAACAGCATTCTGGGGAACTCCCGAGACTGTTATCATGTAAACGACTCCCTCTATAACAGTATTTGCTATATATAGAAAACATTTTGTTTATAACAGCAGCTTTTATCCTCCCGTAGGTCATATTTTTCCCACTGTAACAGCATTTTATTTCTACAACAACGTTCAAGTAAAAATGTATGCATATATGTACAATAAAGTGGAGTCTCTCTATAGCAACACTGAAAAAGAAGAGGTCAAAAAATATTGTTACATATTGGGAAATGTTGTTACATGGAAGATTGAATACAGCGGAGTCTCTCTACAACAGAACTTCTTATCAGAGCATGTTCTCTATAAGGTCAGAAAATTTGCAGCGCTGTACTTGTAGAATACATTGTATGTAATTGTGTTCTCTTTAAAAGCATTTCCATTATAACAGCAAACATTTTGGGTGCTGGTGGATGCTTTTATAAACAGACTATACATATATTGTATGAAACTTATACATGCACAAAGGGCAGAAAAAATAAAATTTGTTGTACAGAAATGTTGTTATAACGATACTCGTTGGGAAGAGAAATTTGGTCCAGGGAATGAAAAACCCTGCTGTTATAGGCACAATGCTGTTATATAGACGGAGCTGTTTGTATTATAAAGCTCTCGGGGGAATCCCATGATGCTATTATAGTAAGAGTGCTTTTAAAGAGAGGGCTGTTATAATGAGCGTCGACTGTATTTTTGTAGTTACAGCTTAGAATGCTACAAACTAGAATTTTTCAAAATTCCCTACATAAATCACAGCGGAAGAAAATAAAGTTGGAAGAAAGTGGCCACAAGCCACAATATTAAGCGTTGCCATTTAGGAGATAAATGGCATGGAAAGAAAATGATAACATGAAAAAAAAATTGTTCAGGTGGCCCTGGAGCAGTTATGGGCCGCGGAGGACTTCAACGCCTTCCGGAGACTCATGACCCGGAAGAACATTGACCTCCAGCTCCAATCCTTGGAGCTCCTCGTCGCCAAGTACGGTGTTCTCTCCCCGGCCCTTCGGCCCCCAAATTCCGACCCGGATGAGAGTGACCCAAACGGGGAGGAGGATTTCCTCCAGGTGGTGATCAGGTACACGGAGCCGGAAAACACTGTGTTTCACTCCTCACTCGTGACCTCAACTAAATGTTGTCCGCCACCCCCACCCTCACCCTCACCACCCCCACTCTTAATG
>JAQGBT010007445.1:0-10984 GCA_034698585.1 Disparrhopalites patrizii
GGTTGATGTAGATGACTCTGCGGTTGATGTAGATGGCTCTGCGGTTGATGTAGATGGCTCTGCGGTTGATGTAGATGACTCTGCGGTTGATGTAGATGGCTCTGCGGTTGATGTAGATGGCTCTGCGGTTGATGTAGATGGCTCTGCGGTAGATGTAGATGGCTCTGCGGTAGATGTAGATGGCTCTGCGGTTGATGTAGATGGCTCTGCGGTAGATGTAGATGGCTCTGCGGTAGATGTAGATGGCTCTGCGGTTGATGTAGATGGCTCTGCGGTAGATGTAGATGGCTCCGTAGAAGATGATGATGATGTAAATTCAGTGGTTGTCGAAGTTGGTTTTGGTGGACAAGTCAGGCTCTTGACCTGATCGATACTAACACATTCTGGGCCCTGGACAAACCTAAGCTCATCCAAGAGTAAATATGCACCAGCTATTTGATTGCCATAAATTTGAATCTAAAGCAAAAATGCAATTTGTCAATTAAAAATACCGATAAAGCTTGTGTACATATAGTATAGTGCGATGAATATGGTGAAGGAGTTCTAGATGGCCAGATTTTGAAAAAACTTACTAAAGGAGGGGCATCGGAAAAATCGAGTGGCACCAAAACTTCATCCCACAGAAAATTAGTACTTTGGCGTAGGGCGTAGGAACCTGTGCCCGCTATGGGAAGTACTTGGTTCTGCGAGCTATGATGGCTATAATATTTTAAGTACAAACACGACTCAGAAGCACTCACATCGTCTACGTCGTGTAAAATTTCAAAGAATGCTTTGAGATCGAAGTAAAATATGTTTCGGCCCGTAATTGCTGTTCCATGGAAAACTGGCGGGAGATCAGCTTCCGTCAGGGCCCATTGTGCAGAATTGGAGGCGTCGTCGTCCCATTTGGCATTATATTCCTCTTCATCCCTGACACAATGAAATTCTTGGGCCGCGCTGAAATCACAGAGCAAGCTCTGGACACAAATCACAGTCACTAAACACTTCCAGTTCATTGTGTAGTGCGGGATGTATTCCTAAAATGCGTTTTTATTTTCTGTTCAGAGCTTAAACTTTTATTACCAAAACACTGTTATGCCTGTGCGGACTCTCCGGGTGTACTTTTTACAGTAGCATCCATTTCGTCTTCCCAACTGAAATCTCGGGATTAAAGGATTTGATCCAAGTCAAATGTTTAGTTTGCTTTGATAAACAACCTGCTGATCTCCTTATCTTCCTTCCATTGTATTTTTTATAGTTTCCATTATTAACGTAATTGATATATCATGGCCTTGATCACGGTTATAACTAAATTTGTATTGTTTCTCCCTTGACATTCCTGGAAGGACCAAGCACGCACCTATTCGGAAGTTTAGCATAATCCAGCTTATGTAAAATAGTTTAATATGAGATATGATCCCAAATAAAAATAAAAATTACATTCCTGCTCATTTCCATATGTACACGTTACTCTTTGTGGACGGGCTTGCTATTCCATGGAAAATTGGAGGAAGATCCGATTGTGTAGAAGCCCAAATCACAGCTTCCAACTCCTCCCTAGTGGCCTTAACCTCATTTTGATTACCGAGGGAAATTAGAAATTAGTTTGCGGGGGGAGCTAAAATCATACAGTAAGCTCTGTACCTAAATCACCGCCCTCAAATTCTTCCAGTACATTGTGTATTGCAGGATTTTAATCCAAAATCCCTTATTATTTTCTGTTTATAAGTTTTTTGGGACTTGTATTACCAAAACACAGACATGTAGGTGCCAACTCTTTGGAGATGCACTTCTAGCAATAGCATTCAAGATTTTTTCTGCACAGCTCGAATCTGCGTATTTACAGGATTTTCTCCAATTCAAATGTTTACGATTGCTCAATATCCTGAATATCTGAATTCCCTTATCAACTCTTGATTATATTTTTAGCTTGTACTATTAGAATGTGATACATATACTGATTTTGCCCTTGATCACCACGAAAATTAGCTCCATACTGTTTTCACCTGAGATTCTTGGGAAGATTACGCGGACATTAGAGCATTTTACATCATCCATTTGCGCCATTCAGAGCGATATTATCAAAATTAAAAATCCAAAATGTATATGGGCATGGGTCACCACCATAAGATATTATTTATTGATATAAAAGTTACATACATAATTCTACTTGAGTTCTCCCAAGTGGCCACAAGTACCTACACATATAACACGACTACCGGTATTCATTTTATTTGCATCCAGGTCTTATACATATTATCCCGTGCCAAAACTGTCAAAACATGATTTATAAAATCAAGTAAAAAATTTTTTTTATAACCACAATGAGTTCTCGATTAAAACTTCCGTGCGTAAGTACGTAAAAACCGACTTATATGATATGCAATTTCATTTGTTGTGTATTAGTATACCCTTTACAGATTGATCGATTGCTTTAGCCCACGTCTTTTATTGCAGATTGTTATATTGAAAATATGGTAAGGTTTTCATGGGGCTTATTTTTTTAATCAGAATTGTCTACAGTCAATACATATGTCATATTGTCAACCATTAAACTGCATTCGACACACTAATTTTCTCTGAATCAACTATACACGAGAAAGAAACTGTTTGAGGTTTGATGCATGATATTTATACAGACATATCTATGCTTAAGAACGAAATACGATAAATGGCCGGGAAAAAAAGAGATTAAAATCAAAGAAAAAGGAAGCGAGCAAAAGAGAAAGAAACAGACAAATTTGCGGCAGTACAGGTATCTATGGACATTTTTGGCTTGTAGAAGTCGCTATAATTTCGCAAAGATCCGCTTCACCGAAACAATGAAATCAAAATACCTCCCGACATAATTGAACGGAGAATGGTTTAAAAACGAAATCAAGTCCCCAGTTCGGGACTTATAGATGGAGCTCTTTCGAAATTAAATCAACCCTTAGCTGGCAGCATATGTAGAGTGACCACAATTAGGGACACAATCGACTATATGTGGACATAACCTAACGCCAGGGACTCCAATCTAACTAAATCTAGTACACACGGGCAAAACTGTTGGCAATACAAATATTGTTACTATATTGTAAATTGTACTGGCAATCGTATAAAAACTCTTATTCAAGAAATACAAAAGAAAGGTCTCAGTCCCGCCCCAAATTTTCATCAATGGGGCTTTGCTGCCGAACTTAATCCTTTCAGAGGCATCGACGCACAAGCCCAAGGTAAGGGAAAAGAGGAGGGATTCAGTGTTCAATTTTTTTTTTTATCATCGACCTTACTATGGCCTGCAATCGGATAGATCGGGTCTGACAAGTTAATATGGAACAGGACCAAGATTCACTCCACCAGACCAATCGCCGGCACATGGTAATATGGGGATATTTTCAAGCACCATATTATACCCAAAATTATTGCAAAGTCCTTCAATACATTTTGAATAGGTATTGCATACATACACATGCATATAAGAATTACATTTATTATACATTTTTAGCATAGCCGTATACATAAATGTTGATATTTTATATGTCTACAGTGAGTAATATATGCACATAATACGAAGTGGACTTAACGCCTGAACATGAAGACACGAACCACAATTTGCTTGTCAACCTTTAGATGGCCTCAATGCAAATTAGGCATTTCAATCCTGATTCCTTTTAGCCTTTCAAAGTGAATTCCATTCTTATCGCATTCGTACGTCCTTTGTTATCATATAAGCACAGGTATATGCATATTTTGTTGATTAGGTATATGTAGGATGTGAGTATAATGTGATTTATATGCATTGCATATAATTATGTTATGTTACATAGATATATTATATACTTATGTATATTTTGTTGGTATATACACATATTTTGCATACATAATTTACATTTTCAGCCCTGGCGAAAGATTTCGGCAAAAAAAACATTTTCATGAGATACCAAGAGGAGAACATCGGAAAAATTCAGCTGAACTATAAAACTTCAAGCCACTGAAAATCCTTACACAAACACAGAACAGAATTGCTGCTACTGGAGTTTCATGTCAGTTTTAAGTTAATACATTTTTTGAAATTCACACTATTTATGTACACCATTTCAACTCATAATTTATCTGCCATTCGA
Organism: Disparrhopalites patrizii; assembly: GCA_034698585.1. Lineage (NCBI taxonomy): Eukaryota > Metazoa > Arthropoda > Collembola > Symphypleona > Sminthuridae > Disparrhopalites > Disparrhopalites patrizii. The sequence continues at coordinate 4,089 of JAQGBT010007445.1, forward strand.
TTTTCTATAGTAGATAACTACGCAGAAAATTATAAAGGCATATCATGGAACATCATTCTCTATACCTCCTATTTCAATCCCGATTAATTTGGCTACACCCATTAATTATTGCACAGTCATGGAGATGAAGCAGCAATCAATTAATCCGTTTATTTTTCACAAAGCACATCAAAGAAAGTTGGGGTGATAACACAAATGTACAGCGCATGCCCGCAATAAAATTTTCACGTCAATTCCATTTAATTAAGAAAACTATTTTTACTATATTTTTACTATATATGCTACTCTGGACACAAATTTCGTACTTGGCTAATTGTAAGATTGGAAAATTCTTCCCCCTGCATCACGATTACGGTATCAAAGAATATATTGGCACCCACTCTGGCATCGGATCTGACTTCCACCTGTATAAAAAAAACATGATTTCTGTAAATGCTCTATGAATCCAGAAAACGCAATTAAATAACCATAAAAATATTAGTAATTTTCTGTACATATATTAAGCTTACGTAGTCAAAGTTGGAATGAAGTTCAATAAAAGCTTCCCTCCATTCAAAATCAAGGGCACTTTCAAGCTCAAACTCAAATGTAAATTCATTGGAAGCAGGCAAGACCACAAATTTTTGGTTGGGCGGTCCATGAGCGTAATATTTGAGGTATATAAACCGAGGATAAACGAGCGGCTGGAGAAAGAAGTGACCAATGTAAGCCCGGGGCGGCGAGGAACTCAGGTCAAAGTAGAAAATGTCCGATCCAGTGAGCTCCAAGGTATGGAAGAAAGGTGACAATGACGATCTGGAATTTCTAACCCACCGCAAAGATTTGGTCGGATCCCGCCATTCGTTCAGGTGGAATTCATCTTTGGTTCGAACGCAATGGAAATGAAGGGATGGCGGCGGGGACGACGTAGTTGGGGCGGTCGGTGACGTCCTTGTGGTTGAAGATGTTTTTGGCGGTGCCGTCGGAGTTGGTGACGGATTCGCTTCTGTGGGACACTCCAAACGCTTTACCAGCCTAATGTCCAGGCATTCCAGGCCCTGGACAAATCGGAGTTCGTCGAACAACATGAATGCTCCAGCTTTTTCAGTTACGGTAATGTCAATCTATAGGAAATTAGAAAAATATGATTGTAAAATATTTTGAGAAAGGTCCTGAAAATATAAAAATTCTAGCACATAGTTTATAATTCCAAGTTCCAAGAACGTTAATTTACACAAATGCAAAATACAGGAATCACTACAATGTACCAACTTATTAATTTAAATATATATACATAAATCACATATTTGTATTTAAAATATTCACAGAATACATTTGCCTTTTTCTGGCTCATTCGAACAAATTCGAATTAGTTTTCGTTCGGCAACATTTCGAAAAAATACTAAATATGAAATGCATACATACGTTGTAGAGATCTTCCCATGATTTAAATGCATTACAGACTACATACATTCTAAAAACTGTTCTGTATTTTAAATACAAATTACATGAAAAATAAAACTATTTTTAGATTTTAAACACAAATTCTAAATATCTAAAATGCACTAAATGATTTTTGGATTTTAAACACAAATTCTAAATATCTAAAATGCACTAAATGATTTTTGGATTTTAAATGCAAATTGTAAATATCTAAAATACATTCCATAAATGATTTTTAGATTTTAAATACAAATTCTAAAATGCATTAAACGAATTTTGGATTTTAAGTACATTAATTATTGTAAAATACATTAAACGCTTTTCCATTACAAAATTCAAATGTGAAGTGCAAAGATAAATTTTAATTATACGTTAATACGTATCTTTGTAGTTGGATCTGTGCTTGTATACTTAAAATGCGAAGTATTTTTGTCCCTTCTGAAAGTAAAATATGATATATTACAATAAATAATTGCAATGTTTCCTGAATGAAAAATAAAGGTAAGTATATATACAAAAGGTAAGCTGGCCGTCTCCAACTCCACGAGATCTTCTTTCCAGATAAAACCAGCAGAATATGGAAGGTAATAACTTGTCCCGCCTGGGACGGGTCCTACATAGTTCCCGTTGCTGCCATGCGAATAGTATTTCAAGTACAGGCAGGATTGCTCAAAATGTGGGTCATTTATCCAATGCGTAATTGAAGTTCCGGTAGAGGAAAGGTTGTAATAGAATATATTTTCTCCGGTAATGTTCGTTCCCTGGAAAATCTGAGGCAAATCTTCCTCCGATGCCGCCCAGATTAATGTGCCTCGTTTATCCTCGTTCCAATTATCCTCAAATTCTACTTGGTTTCTCACGCAATGAAAATTTGTGGCCTGAGCCTCACTCGAAGCAAACACCAAGGAGTGAAATAATAATATAAATACTAGACACTTGTCCATCTTGTGAACTGAACCTGTCCTTTATTTTAATTTGAGAAAATTATATTAATTAAAATTAATCTATTATATGTAAGTTTTAATTAATCTATCAGAAGGAACATGTAAAACAGTGTAATTTGAAACAATGTAATCAAGAGTCTTAAGCTGCAATTTGTCAGATATTCCTGACAAAATCAGACTGAATTGGAAATTAATTTATTGGCTCAGTATTTTTTTTTTAGCAATGATTCACACGAACGTAATTCCGGAGGAAAATGTGGCAAAACAAATTGCGTTCATTTATTTTAATACACCTTTTAGTACGTACAGTAAATGCATGTATCCTAAATTATATAAATGCAATAATTTCCTCCACGATAAATTTGACGCCAGTAACCTGTGATTTGACCCTAAAATTTGCAATATCTAATTGATAAAAATGATAATGGCGTTACTTTATGATTACACTTTATCAACGCTCGAATACACTATAATTGTTGTTTTGCAGAGAATCTTCCTTGTCAAACATTTTGCCGACAAAGGCATTGATTGAGGCAATTAAATGAATAGAGAGTTGTAATCACCGGTAGCAGTTGGAGAAAGTTTTCGAGGGTAGTTTTATCGGGAAAGTTTTAGTGACAGAATTTATTGTGAGCCTGCAGGTAGCATTCTCCAGATATCATGGAAGCTTGCTCGTACGGCAAAAAAAAACTGTCAAAAACAGAGGAATACTAATTCTTCCCGTTTTTGCCTGAATGCCCGGGTTTAAGGTTTGTTTGCGTGCCGGTTATAATTATTTTTATTTATATACAAATATTTACTTTGATCACAATTAGGGTGTGTGTATACAAACGTGGGTAAATTACATATCCTAGCATTGTATGCGTGAATATATGAACTGATGCTGGATTTTTTTGTATTAATTTAACGATGCTGAGTTAACGGGATTTTTCTTGTATGTAATGCGACTACATGTTATACGTTGTTTGACATAAGGATGCAAATAGTATAAATACACAGGATTTTCAGGATTCTGGGCAGTTCACCGAGGATTTTCTCCGGGAAAACATCTCCTGTGCTCCGAGTTAAAATTTAAGTGTTCCTCCTATCACCTCTCACTAGCCAAGCGAGAGAGCCCAAAATCCCATGCGTGGTTTATATGTAACAGTATTGTATATCAGTTCTTTTGTGTTTAAATTAGCATTCTTTAATCTAAGGAAAGGTCCTACAAGAAAGTATTAATTATTTATCTGTTACTATCGCAGCCTGGCGTTCAGAAAATAAAGAAAAGGTTTTTGATACCACCACTCTTGATTTTGCCCTGACTCTAGGCTTAAATGCGCGTACCTCACGTAAGCCAGGACCTGATCGATTTTTATACGTAATTGCAGCTGAAAGATTATCTCAAGAGACATACGCATCTTTTGCCCTTACATACATCCGCTCCACACCCTAGGTCGTAACAATACTTAAAATTATTCGCGTTAAATGTATACATTCATACATATTCACGTATACATATTCACGTATTACGTATACATCATACATAATTATTAATAGGGACACTGACTTTGTAAAATTCCTAGACCCTCCCTAAAGGTGGTTTGGTTGTACAGGTATAATGACCACAACTGGATCGCATTCATATGTTAAATTACTTCTACTAACTGTAATCACTGTAACCTGTATCTATCCGCCTTGGGAGATCAGCAATTTGTTGAATGGCTTGATAATAGAGTTAATAAAAAAAATTGCGAGATGATTCTCATCTGTTCTCGTCGCCATGGTGGTTTCCCTTAAATAATAATAATTAATAATATTTAAAATTGATGCAACGCTTTAGTGTGAGCCGATCTTGATCGGACGGATTATCTCTCTCCTGAGTCGGGTTTTAATGACACTCGGGCAGTCAAGCCTCTGAGTTGCTCCCTGTTCTGACTAATCTTCTTTGCGCTTTTATTTTATTTATTTTAGCAGTTTCCCTGCTTCTGTCATTGGCATATTTTTAAGGGTCTTTCCTTATTTAAGTTTTAAGAGATTTACCTGCTTTCCCCTTTAGCAATTGTCCTTGCTTTTGCCCTAAATCGGTTTTTATAATATTATTTCTACCATGCTTCTGGCTACCCTACCTTTTAGTATATATATAATATATATGTATTTTATGCATATATTTGCGTTTATATATCCATTTAGTCGTATATTCGGATCACCAAAATCTGGCAACCTTAGACTAATGGTGACAGTTGACAAACGTTCTGTGCAAGCACAGCTAACGGATAATTATTATGTTTTGCATGCAGTACTATTCACCATGAAGTGACGCAGATATAATGCATGTTGGCGCGAAATTCAAATTCGCGCAAGATAACGACCAACTGCAAGTCTGCAAGTGCACGTTCCCAGTTCAACTCATCACCTCATCAGTGAAAGTTCCGTTTTTAAATTTTTTCCCATGAGAACAGTTTCCACCAGAACCAGCTTATATTTGACAAATGCCATTCTGCTCGTAAGTACTTTAAAAATAGCTGTTTTGTTTTCATCCGAAACTATCTTTAAAATGTTTAGAATATATTCAGTAAAGCAAGGTGAATTTTGCTCATGTTTCCAAAAGCTAACATATTTTCTGTTCCTAAAAGTAACACAGTTTGTTTGTTTCATCCCCTAAGCGTTTTATTTAGCTACTAGAATTTAGAATTGTAGTAGGAGCTACGACAAAAACATAGCCAGGGGAACCTCATAATTATGTACTCACAGTCAGAAATAACTGAGGCTGAGTGATTAAATAATTGTTGTATTTTGGCTGCGCAAGTATTTATTTTTAGCTTTGCATTTTATTTCGGGGAGACTTTTGAATTGGACCATTGTATATCGTTAGAATGCTTTGTTAGTGCATTAGCATCTGGAAAATCCACAAGCCTTGTAATGTGAACTAGTCACCATTAAAATCACCAACTGTCACCTTTAGGCAAATCGACGTTTTTGACTATCCGAATATTTTGATTTATGTACATTAGAATTGCAAAATAAATAAATACTCCCATGGACACATTTTCAAAAAAATGAATTTGTTTCGAAACCATGTCACCTTTAGGCGCACTCACCCTACCATCCTACATAACTTTTCCAATATGATGACAAGCTGTGACCAAACTTTGTATACGCTTTTATTGAAATGTGGACGGAAAAGAAAGGGCGTTCCGCCTTCCACCTTGTGAACTGAGCCTTTCCTCTATTTTAATTTCAGAAAATTCAATTACTTAAAATAATTACATAAATTATAAGTAAAAACTAATTTATGACATAAAAAATGTACAATTTAATTTCGGTAAGTACAAGCCTCTTAATCATACACTTTGTCAGATATTCCTGACAAAATCAAGCTCAATTGCAAATTAATTTCCTTGCTCAATATTTTTTTTGACCAATTATTACATACAGCAGAACGTAATTCCGAAAGGAAATGCGGCAAAAAAAAAAATTGCGTTCATTTATTTAAATATACCTTTTAGTTGTGCAGGTAAGTGAATGTATGCGTATGTATACTTAATTATATAAATCCAGTAATTGCCTCCACGATAAATGTGACGTTATTAGCCTATGATTTCACCCTCAAATCTGCACTATCCGATTGACAACAATGATACATAATGAATAATGACGTTACTTTATTCGTACGTACTTTATCATCGCTCTAATATACTAATTGATATTGTCCATAAAATCTCTCTTGTCATTCATTTTGTAGACAAAAGCATTGATTAATGAAATTAAATGAGCTTCTAAAAGCTAAAATTGCCCATCAAATGCATTCTTTCAGTATGGTTAGTTTCCCAATTTGAAAATGCCACCTGCGGTTTTTCCCAACTAAAATGATTCATTTACAACTTGCAACAACAACGAAAAGTAAATGAAAATAAACAATGATTCGAGAACTTACTAATTGAGATAAAAATATGATAATACTTTATATTACAAATAAGTACATGTAGCAATGAGAAGACAGATAATTGATAGAAAGTGGAAGCCATCGTATGGATATAGAAAACGGATAGAAATCTGCACTGGGTGATTCAAAACGTATTTGATTGTACTGGAGTACAACACTTTTTTGTAAGAGAGAAAAGGAGAATTTGTGGGACGCACTGGACCAGAGTCAAAATGAAGGGGAGGAAGTGCGTGGTCAGCCGACAAAGTCAAGGGGATTTGGAGAGGTCGGTGATGGTGTTGTTATTCTCATCTTCATCATCGTTGTTGTGGAAAATCACATTGTTGTTACTGTCATGGCTGGGAATGTCGATGGGCTCTTCTTGTCGGATGGCTCGGCCTGGATACAGCCGGTCGTAGTAGCTCAGGCTACTCATGTGGAATTCCACTGGAGGGCCAACGGCTATCAAATACGTTTGACCCATCATGGGATAACTCCTTACTTTGTACTCGTCCGCTGTGATCAAAAATACATTTACAGTCGAACCTTTCTATAACGGTTCCCCTTAAATCAGCATATTTTCCCCGTTATAACGAAAAAACGTTATAGAGGACAGAAATTTCTAT
>JAQGBT010007446.1:0-10981 GCA_034698585.1 Disparrhopalites patrizii
ACGATTTATATACAACAATTTATTTGTAAACGATTTATTTTACACGTTATTTGCAAACCATTAGTTTGTTACAATTTATTTGCAAATGATTACTATTATACTTTATTCGCAAAATAATCATTCATTGTGAGTTATTTATTATACAATTTAAAAATAATTATTAAATTACAATTTATTTGCAAAACGATAATTGGCATTGGCAGTAATTTTGATACAATGCTATATTATAGCGAAAGCATTTGTTGCATTTCATTGGCGTACCATGAAGCATACGAATGTGCAGGAAAGAATTTTTAAAGAGATTTACGTGCGAATTTACGAAAATTGAATTTCTTTATCATGACAACGCCCCAGCCTGCGCAATCACTTCAAGTTTACACAAAGAACAACCAATAAGGGCGTAGTTCCTTCTGGTATAATATATACCTACAAATGTTTTGGACTTAACCAGCACAAAAACAATTCACTCCCAAATACCAGCAACGCCAGAGCTAGAAGGAAAGCAGACAGCGCAAATGTCAAGGAGAAAAACTCGGAGCTCATGGAGCCAACCGTCGACGCAAATTTCAAAGTCTGCTTATCAGAAACAAAATCAAATAAACTCAGTTTTTCCACTCTCTCAATAAATTTCTCCAGTATGAAAAACTGGGAAAACAAACGGAGTGGGAGGTTCTTGCCGATGGTAATGATTTTCCTCAAGATATACAATTTCGATGTAGCATCAAAGCGCTCCGTCCACACCGTCCAGAATCCCCCACTAAATAGTCGTGCCCACATCAGCTTGAGCGGCACACCGAAAAAATTTCTTCTGGCGACAGGCTGTAAGCTCCCACTTGCGAACGACAATTTCACCTCCCGCGGAAGAAATGAGGAGGCGTCAAATTTGGCATCCACCTCAGAAAGGAATTTGAGAACAAAGCCAACGTTCGCCGGTATGAACAAATAAACGTTTTTTCCCGTCAAAATCTCAGCAATGCGATGCTCCCCCAATTTCCGGAGATTTTGACGCAAATTGCAAAATTTCTGACGGCATTCTGCGTTGGCATTTCGTGGGAGGATCAATTGGCCTTCGAGCCACCCCGAGATGTGGATTGGATCGCGAAGTCCAAACATTGGAATCTTTATGGAATCAACCGCAAAAATCCCCTCCGGCACTTTGGCCAGCTCGTCCAAGGTCGTTGGCAGGTGCGGTAATTCCTTGAAGTACAAAAAACTTGGAATAGCGCCTTTAAAGTAATTTCCAAACACCACTAATGCCATGGTCCAAAGGCAGAGCAACCAACAGGGAATCCCCCCACCCAAGCGTTCCCTTTTGGGCCAATTGAATTGATCCAAAATGGGGAAAAGTACCAGCTGAAAGTGCTTCTCCAGGGAACTCCAGGAAATTTTTTTGTTGTAGGATACCAAGAACAGGGTGCTGGAGAGGAGTACCAGGCAAGTGCTGGTATAGATCCAGGAAAGGCCATCCATGACCAGAAATAAGGATGCTGGATTCAGCTCCAGAGTTTGAATCGCATAAAGCTGAGCTTGGCTCCTGAACCAGCCTGGGAGGAATTCCAGTTTTCGTGTCTTGTTAACGTCCAGTAAATATTGGCGGATATCATTACTGCCGGCGGAGAGGATCCCACCGATTTCCTTGGATTCCAGGTCCTTTGACAATGCATTTGTAACCCCGCCCATGCTGAAGTTTAAAGTGAGGGCCAGTTCCTTCAAAGGCTCGAAGCCAGAGAAAAAATTGAGGGCGAGAGAAACCACGGGGATAATTAATTCCAAGCTGACTTTTCCCTTCATAAAATTTCGCTCCTGACGCAAGCGATCTGTGGCATCTTCCAATATGGAGGTGGTGTCCGGGAGCGTCCGAAATGTCTCCCGGCGGCCCATTGCCAGGCATGGCATGCAGAGAATTTTGGGTGATTCGAGAGGAATGAATATTATTATGTTTGTTGCAAGATCCGCCAGGATTGCGTCGTACGCCAACGTCCTCCGAATGTCCTTCATATCTTTTGATGTGGTTCTAAATACGAGGAGCGTACCAGAACTCTGCAGGTATCTTTGTGCAAGAACGGCTGGTAGGAATCGCCATTTGTCGTAGCGGAAGATCCACCAAATTTTACCACGTTCGATTCTCCATGTTGGCACTCCCTCCAAGAATACGGAGGAAGAGCACTGTTGAAATTTTCGGGGGGATTCGATTGTAGGGGAAAATTTATTGGAAACATTTTCCAGCCAATTACCCTCAAATATCAGAGCCGATGATTTTGTCCATATGGTGCTCAGTATTGAGTGCAATTTACGGTCGTCATATAGCGTTTGGTTGTCGGCGTGGGTGATGACGGTGAAATGACATTGAGCCTGGAAAATTTCCAGGAACTCCAGGTTAACGGAAGGTACTTGGATCCGCGCTTGCGCAAAAATTTGGCATTTGAAAAGTAAAAGCAGCGCTATAACGAGCATTTTGAAGAAATGACTTAATAATAGCGCCAATAAAAATTATCGTTTAGCTTTTACGCAAGTTTTTCTTGTTGCTTGCAAGAGTCTTAAATTTGTATTAAGCCAAATTTTGGCTTTGACTGTAGAATACATCTATATCTGTAAGCACTGAGGTATACTGTACCTATAGGTTATAGTAAAACTTTGTATTTTACCCATTTTGAATGATTTGGTATAATATTTGTTTTATACAATGGGAACGTCTATATGAAAAAACGTTTTGACAGACAACAGAATATACTCAAGCATCTCGTTATAATTTTATTTAACAAAGGTTTACTTTGTATAATTCCACTCATTATATGTACTTGTTAGGTCCACTCATAATTTTATTCAGCAATTGTCCAGTGTGGGCGAAACTTCTCAGCGTTTGCTGAATATCATACAACAAAAATATTTACAGTGGAGTCTCTATATAACAAGTCTCTTTATAACAGCATCTCTCTATAACAACATTATTTTTTCAGCCCTTCGTACATATAAGCTACATATTTTATGTTCTATATAACAACATTTCCCTGTAACAATATTTTTGGCCCTTCCCTTCAGAGTTGTTATAAAGAGACTCCGCTGTAATGGTAACAAATGGTCGTTATAGCTTTAACGACTTAACTCATCCAGCGTTTTAATGGTTGATAAGAATTTGTAATGCAATGGCCCCATTATGCCTCGCAAACGAAAGCAAATTGCTGCTACGTAAAATTTCCTGGGCTTTTGCATGAAAAATAATACACGAAAGTGTACATGCTTCTATGACCAACTGCAAAAGCTCAATTCTATTTTATGGAGTAAAGCAAACAAGTACATATATATATATTGTATACTGAAAGGGATTAATATGCTGGTGATTTTTTGGAGTCAAAACCGATAATTGTCATGCATTACGATTTTGGCGTGAGAATTTGCAACCAAGTTTTTCTCAGTTCTCAATTAAATGAAGCAGGTGTCGGCAAATATATTTATTTCAAAATCTATTCATAATCAAAATTTATGTATACAATATGACATGGCTAAATGAATAAAATTAATTGTGATTAAAACATTCACATTCCATTATTCCACTTGGCAAGTTCAAAATCAATGGCTTACAACTTTTAGATCATACGAGATTTGCTTTTTGCAAAATATTTCTCCATTATTCAAAATTTCTTTGTCACCTATAAATACAGGCTTCTTGCATAGTTGCATTCGTTTCATTTTCATGTACAGCCGCTAATAATCGTGCTTCATTCAATGGCTCACAGTCATTGTTAATATCATCGGTGCTTGCCTGGAAAATAGCTTGATTCGTTTGTTGGATAGCTTCTCCCGATGATTCCTCCTTTTCAATTTTCGAGCAAATATCTGTACCGTTGCTCGGCGTCAAAATTCTTACCGCCATTTTATTTCCAGCCTTCATCCAGTCCACCCAAATTTCTACCACAAACACTACAGTAGCCAATGCAATACAAAGCAAACAAACGAGAAAGGCCAAAGCAAAGAAGACGACGCCCATGGACATACTAATTCCCTGATGTTTGAATAGCTCCTTGTTTGAGACAAAATCTACCAAATTGTATTTCCGAACCTTTTGGCTAAATTTGGAGTCCCCGCCTTTTAGGGAAATATGTATCAAATTCTTGAGTGTATTAAGTCGTGTGTGGTCCTCGAAAAATTTGGCCCAAATTCTCCAGAGTCCCCCATTAAATAGTTGGGCCCATGGTCGTTTTATTGCCACACTCCAGAAATTTCGACCCGCCATGGATGCAACCATTTCTGACATGAAGGGAATTTCCGTCTCCCGAGCAAGGTCAAAGCCATACTCTTTGGCGGTGAAGACTTTGAAAGCAAATCCGAATTCTTGGGGGACGGTGTAAAACAAGTTTTTTGCGGGTTTGTGCTCAAATAAACCATTCAAATTCACTTCAAACGCGTTTGCATTTGCGGTGATTTTCTGAAATTTAGCGGCAAGCTCTGGGCGTAGCATCTGCAAATTTTTGATGGATGCAAGGAATGGATTTTCAACGGTTGTAACTATCTTCCGTCCAAAAGTTACTCGCTCAATAACTTGAATGCCTTCGGGTAATTCGGATAATTCGTCAAGAGTCCTGGGTAAATATTGGAGTTGCGTGAAGTAAAGGAATTGCGGAATCGAGCGCTTGAAGTTGTTGCCAAACACCAGTAGAACGACAGCCCATAGACTGAGCAAAATGCAGGAGACACTCCCCTTGATATTACGACGTCTGGGCCAATAGAATTGGTCCACCGTAGGATAAATGACATACTTCAATTGGCGTTGGAAAACGCCCCAAGAAAATTTCTCCCCAGATTCCACCAGGCTCAGCGTGTAGGGGAGGAGGACCAAGCAGAGCATTAGGTACATCCAGCATCTGCCATCCATGATAAGGAACAGAGATTTCGAATTTAAATTCAGATTTTGCATGGCGTAAATCTTGACTGGGACGTGATACCAACCATGATGCAACTCCAGCTTCACACAATTGACCGTCTCCCGAAATATCCGATGCACATCGGAAACGAAAACCAACCAGATTTTCCCGATATTGTTCTCTTTTGTAGGGTTAATAAATTTTCTGAACACAAACACATTTGAGATGGTGAAATTTAGACGCTCAGCAAGCTGGTCTAAGGCGTAGTGAGTGGGAAATTTGGGCATTTTATGTGCACGTATGAACTTGTGTAGCCATTTTTTAGCTACAAATCTCAAGACCGTTCTTCCCAAAAAATTTCTCTCTCTGTCCAGTCTGAAACTATCCAGGTTGACGCCAGGCCCCAAATTTTTGAAGGGTTTCCGGTCGCCTATGCTCAAGCAAGGCAGACAAAGCAGATGTACTGGTTGTTCTGGGGCGTAAATAGCTACCGGAATGGAAATTTCAGATGTGATTTCATCATATCGCAAAGTTTGCAATTTGCTTATATCCATTGGCGCCTCACAAAATATAAGGAGAGCGCTGGAATCTCGCAGGAAATTTTGTGCAAATGCAGCTGGCAAAAACTTGGGTTTACGTGATTCTGGTCGCCACAATGACATGCCCTCTGTAAACATGGAGATAGACCGCATGACAAATTTTTGGTGGAGTCGTTCCGGACGTTTTCCATTTTGAAGTGAAATTTGTTGGTAGTCCCAAATTTGTACTGTGGCTTCATGGTCCAATGTCATTTGCAGGAGTACGTTTAGGCTGCTGCAGAAATTTTGTTTCGGTGTTGTGACCACATAATAATGGAATGCACTGCTAAGGGCGCCATGGTATGCTAATTTGTATTTGGGGATGCTAATCCTGGCTCCGACTGCAAATGCAGCAAGCGCCCACACGACTAAAATACAAAGAATTTGCATTTTTTTAACAAATAATCAGCGGTCTATAATGAATCCAGTTACAAAATTTCATAACACTAATGAATCATTTAAATTTCGCCGTTTCTGTGATGGTCACAATTTACATTAAACAACATTAAAAACTATCAGATAGGCATTTGCACTAATGTTGACTGTCTGGTTACTGTCGGATACTTGGAAATGCTTTCTCCAGACAATAAAAAATGGCTTCCCCTCCAGACATTTACGAGACTTTGTTCCCAAGTATCTTAGCAACAAAGGTAGAGCAACTAAAGATGATTGGTAACCGATAAATAATTTTCCCTGTCAGAACTCTACTTGAAAATTCGCAAGCCACAGAAATACTCATTATGAAATCACTCTTTAAAGCCTATAATAACTATAATCTATTATTGTCACTTACGGCTGCCCTTACCTTATAATTCATAATCCACGTCGTAATTGGAAAAAATGCAAAATAAAGCACACACTCAAAAATATACAGGTACATACAACACACTATTTTCTCGTCATACATTCTGCATGAAAAGGCACACATTCTTCATGCTTACAATTTGCATTTTAGAAATAATGTTTTCAGCATACTAACGAGTTAAATATTATTTTTCTCCGCGTTCGCTATGGAGAAGAATTAGTTTCCTTTCATGTAAAACAACCGGTGAAAGAGAATCCTACAAATCCTAGCGGCGGTGTCCCAAGAGAAGCATCTTCATAAGTACAATTAAAGTGATATATTTATACACGGCAATCAGTCATTCGTTGGTTGTTCGTAAGCGTCTGATCTGATCTCATCAAGTCCGTATAAAGTATACTTATGTGTATAACACCAAATTCCATGTAATCGACAACAAAACGTATGCATGATCATGTCCAAGCAGTGTGGGAAATTGTTATCGCTTATCAGTGCTCTTGTGACATAATAATAATAATAATAATAATAATAATAATACGGTTGGTAGACGGACATTATTTGTATCGATCAACCAAATAGATCCTATTAGACTAGGCACCGGAGTTTTTTTGAGCGCTCCTATGCTTTCACGTTGAAATTTCTTATCTTATCTAAGATAAGATAAGGGTCACCGGAGTGAAAGCATGCGGGGTCAAAAAAAGTCCGGTGCCTTTTCTTGGCTTAGATCCTATATAAATTATAATAATTACATCAAAAATCATTATCTTTATTTCCAAGTACATTATGTGTACATACATTCAATCTGTGCATTTACTTCTCATATATTTACTTCTCACAATTTTTTTTGTCCATATCTCCGGAGGCATTTCTATACACAGAGTCCAAGCTACATGCGTGAACATTACATGTTGATAGAGGCATGTTCAATTCGTAGTTTTGTGTATTTAAAGCATTTACGGAGCCCCAACATATTGCACACAACGTCATTGAATGCTTTAAAACCTGCAAGATAAGCAGAGATATAAAGCGATGATGAGATTTAAGTATGCTTAAATGCACTTTTTCAGATTGTTTCCAGCAAAACTGCAGACTGAATACAAACGACTGACACGTTTCAAGTCAGGCTTTATGTAATACAATCGTATTTTTTTAAGGGTATTTGGTGAAAAAAAGTGAGGAAATGAGTGGGGAAGGCATCCAAGGGGAAGTTGTGATGAATACGGTATTCAAATTATTTTCAAATAATTTTTTTTAAATCCGTTCACAATACAATCTGGCATAAATCAATGCAAAATCAATAAAAAATAATCAGTTGACTTCGGAAACCCTGATTTTGCAAAAATCGGAGTTTTTATACAGAATGAATGGTTATTTATTGCCAATTAAAAAAAGCTTGCTTAAAGGCGGGACTCAGCAACATAATGAAGGCATTTTCGAATACCAAATAAAGTATCGGAATCTATAGGTATGTCAAATTTTGAATACAAATGTGAATTTTGGATGAATTCGTAATTATAAATTCCAATTAAAATACTATGCTGACCAAACTTTGAATACTAATTCGGATTGAGATCCTGAGAAATGTGAATATAATTTTGATTTTAATTTGAATACCGATTTGGATGTCATATTTTGATATGTACACAAAAATATAGCTCTACTTAAAGACGTAAGCGTCTTCAAATTTAGCGTGGCAACCAAATTAAAAGATCGAAGTGATAATGAGAATAACATTTTGAATGCAGGCAGCGAAACCCCCCAAATTGATTGATACGGCAGCATTTGTTTTTGAGGATAGATATTTCCTCATTTATGGGGGCCACAACGGCAAGGACGATTGCACGGATTTATTTTCCTTCGATACGAAACGCAAGAGTTGGTCAACCCTCAAAAAACGTGGGCATTCTCCGCTACGTAAAGCTTTAAAGACATATGCGTGAGTCTGCTCTTTGCCCTCTTATTCTAACCTATATAAATACAAACATACAATCCTGGCATAACTATTGACAACATCTTACAGAAGATTGTATCTATTGCAGTTACGTATAAAAACAATGTATGTGTCTTTGCTGATGGAAATTTCAACACACTGCACTATTACAATCGAGGTATATCCAGACAACATTTACATCGAGGTTTGGATCATTAGCCAAAAATGCGAATTCGATTTGGTCTAAATCAAAAGTTCTTTTTTCTATAGACGACCAGGAGTGGCGGTCAACGAAAATAAATGGATCAGAACTTGCAACAGGAACATGTGAATGTATTAAGATCAATGACACTGCGGTCATAGTTAATTTTGAAAGCAGTCGAATCGATGTGCTTGAGCTTACCATCACCGATAATCTTTCAGGTAAACGTAATACTCTCCGATTCATACGCAAAGCCTATTTCCTGCGAAACATATTTCTATGCAATTGCCAAAACGTTTAGCCACTACAAAAATAAGACTTTCGAGCTTTTCCCCATTTTAGGGACAACCATATTATGCTTTATTTTCAAAACTAATTATGCTTTTTGCCAAAATCGATTATGCCTTTTATGATTTTAAAAATAATGCTTTTTACAGACTCATTACCTTTTAAAATTTTACAAAACGTGCTAATTATGCGGATTTTACCCACGGAAATTACTAAATCGTCAAAAATGGTAAATTTTAAACAATTGGTGGCAGCAATTTTTGATACTTCTAGAATCCTGAGAATTTTTCACTCATTAATTATCAACAAAAACGACAAAAAAAATTAATATTAGTTATACAGTAGAAAATTTTACTTTAAACATCAAAGGTGATTAAGAACATGCTGTTATAAAAGTAAATCTAGGAACTTTTCCTCGAAATATTGACTTTTAGGGTCAATTGTCTGATAATTGTGCCGTTTGAAATTGATTATGCTTTTAATGCTTTTTATGATTTATTTTTTTACGAAATCATGATATCCAAGGTACCTAAGATGAATTCTACCTAGACATTCGGGGTCAGTGACATTTTTACATTTATGCTTTTTAAGCTTTTGGTTGTCTCTACCAATTTTGAATTGTGATGAACTGATCAAGCTACCAAACAACCAAGATTATATGCAGTTTCAGGTGAAGAGCCAGAATCGCCGTATGAAGCTCCATCTCCTGGAATCGATGCCGATCCAGAGTTTACTCTGTTTGCAAAAAGGCCAGCAACTTATTGCGCTCATCTCATTGCGTATCAGCAATTAATGAAGGAAGTCATGGAAACCCCTCAGTATGAAACACCAGCCAAATTTTCCATTCACAACAAGTCCAGTTTAGGCACATTGCGCCAGGTGTATCCCCAAGTAAATTTAGCCGGCCAAGTGGGAGAGTTGGAATTTCTGTGTAAAAAGTACAGTTCAATTAACGCCACAAAGCAAAACTGTAAAGGTCCAGCCATCGGCATGGACCTCGGCACGTCCTACTCTTGCATTGCCATTTGCAAGGAGGACGGCGTGGAAATCATTCACAACGACCGAGAAGAATTCACAACGCCAAGCTGCGTCAGTTACGACGAGGACGATCTTTCCATTGCTGGGAAAACTGGGAAAGAAATGGCTGCAGAGCATCCGGAGTCCACCATCTACGATATGAAACGACTTCTGGGAAAAGCATTTGATGTCCTCCGAGGCAACTTGTGGACATTCCCAATCGAGGACGACGAAGGAAGGATAAATGTTAGGACGACGGGAGGTCGAAAATCCCCAGAGAAGGTCCTCACCAATCTCATAAAGGAACTCAAGAAATACGCGGAAGAATTCTCGGACGAAGACATCGTCAACATTGTTGTGGCTGTGCCAGTGGAATTCGATCCCTGGCAGAGATATTTGATAACTGATGCCTGCTATGACGCCGGGCTGAATGTCCTGCAGCTTGTGAGCGAGCCCCGGGCATCGGCCATTGGCTACAATGAAAAAATTATTCTTTCCCCAGAAACGCTTAAAAGCTCGTTAAAGAAACGCGTTCTCATATTCGATCTGGGCGGAGGGACCCTGGACGTCGCTGTATTTAAAATCTCTTCATCCGGAACGAAATTACTGGCTGTGGATGGTGATCAAAACCTGGGGGGCGAAGATTTTGACAAAGCCCTCATGAGGCATTGCATCGATGAATTCGAAAAAACACACCAACTGGAAGATGTCCTTAAGGAGATACTTCCTCGTCAAATATGGAGGCTGAAGGCTGAATGTGAGCAGAAAAAGTTTCATTTGTCCATGCCTCAAGTCAAGTCCGTGCAAGTGGATTGCGAAGGGTTTTTCAAAGGGAAGGACCTTAACGTTCGGGTAACGAGGGAGATCTTCGGCGGTATCATTGCACCGTATATAAATACGTGCATGTGGGTTGTCAGTAGGGTCCTGGACACTGCCGGTGTTTCTAGTGTGGACGAAATTATGCTTGTGGGCGGCTCCAGTCGCATTCCGGCCATCAAGGAGCAGCTGTTGCGTCAGGCGGAACTTATGAATAGCAAATTCTCCGCAATGACAAATCCGAAACATGCCGTTGCTAAAGGAACCGCTATTCTTGCTTATTACCTGCAAAATAAAATGGCCCTCGAGAATTCATTGCTAGCGGATTCGTCCCATGACTTTACGTTCTAGGGTGGCAACAAGAAGTGTATTCATATATTCATAATGTATGAAAGAAATTCATTTGGAAGTCCCTGTGTAAATTTATGGGTCTATTTTCTGGGACAGCAATGGATATTCTTAGATCCTTGTTGTACATATGCAATATGT
>JAQGBT010007447.1:0-10979 GCA_034698585.1 Disparrhopalites patrizii
CTCTCTCTTTCTCCCTCTTTCTCCCTCTTTCTCTCTTTCTCTCTGTCTTTCTCTCTTTCTCTCTTTCTCTCTCTCTTTCTCTCTCTTTCTCTCTCTCTTTCTCTCTCTTCTTCTCGGTTTCTCTCTGTCTTTCTCTTTCCCTTTCTCTCATTCTTTCTCTCTCACACTCTCAGATTCTCTCTTTTTCTCATTGTTCACACCCTTTTCTCTCTTTTCTCTCTCTCTTTTTTGCTCATCCTCTTCTCTACTTCTTTCTATTGTCTCTTTCTCTCTGTTTCTCTTCTTCTATTGTCTCTTATTCTCCTTCTCTCTCTTGTCTCTCTTCCTCCCTCTTCTCTTCTTCTTTCTTGTGCTTCTCTCTTTTATTCTTATCTCTTTCTCTCATCTCTTTATGTCTCTTTCTCTCTCTTTCTCTCATCTCCTTATGTCTCTTTCTCTCTCTTTCTCTCATCTCCTTATGTCTCTGTCTCTCTCTTTCTCTCATCTCCTTATGTCTCTTTCTCTCTCTTTCTCTCATCTCCTTATGTCTCTTTCTCTCTCTTTCTCTCTCTTTCTCTCTCTTTCTCTCTCTTTCTCTCATGTCTTTATGTCTCTTTCTCTTATCTTTTCTCTCTCTCTTTCTCTCATCTTTTTCTTTCCTCTTTCTCTCTCTTTTTCAATGAATTTCTCTCATTTTTTATCAATTCCTTGTTATTATAAATTCTTTCTCTCTCTTTCTCCATCAATTTCCCTCTCTTCGTCTATCATTTTCGTTTTATTATTAATTATTTATCTCTCTTCTTCTGTATGTCTCTTGATGTCTAGGATTTTCTTTTCTCTCTCGCTCTGTCTGTAGGTGTATGAGAGTCTCTCTCCGTACTTGCCTTTTGTTTATGAGGAGCTGAAGGAGGCCTGGAGATTCATTATTACTATTATTATCATTTTCATTTAAACTCCTCCAGTGCAGCGGCGGCACTCTTTTCTCTGGCCCTTAAATCGTCTATTATGAATATCTTATCGTGCTTGCATACATTATCCAAATGGGGCCTTCGACTGGGGAGAATTTATTTCTCCGGAGGTACAGTACACACATGTACCATTCTCCCTTCCTACAGTATAGGCATACCCCATTGGATTGTATAAGTACACATACATACATATGTACACACACATAAGTAAGTGTACCTTGCCATTAAAGATCCAGAAGATGCTCGGGAGATCTTCCAGCTTTGGATGTGCAGGTGCCTTTTGGAGGCCCGAAAGAAGTGAAATCCACGGGTATTAATGTGGGATGGATATATACTTGTACATGGTATGTACATATGTGTATATATATGCACTTGAAAGGGTTGAAGTATCAATAGCAACTAATGGTGGATACTTTCGCCTGATTTTTTTCGCTGGAGAAGCCCCTTTTATTAGTCAAGGCCAGAGCCAGTGTAAAAATTCCTGGTAAAACTATCACTCATTTTTTTTGGGATGCTTTTCCCTATTAATAAAAGCTTGCCTATAGCAGAATAGGATTCTAGTGTATGTTATATGTATTTAACCCGTAAATTGGCCGTTATGCCAGTTTTTCCCTCCATATCATTACAGAAGCTTTTTCTAGGCGGCTGCCGGAGAATCACCGGAGGTGTTATTGTTGTATTGTAATTTTATTTATGATTTTTCTCCCTTCCTTGTCTTTCCAAGGGAGCTTCTTCCAGGCTCGGGGCAGGGACAAAAAAAATGGAAAGATGTCATATTTTAGAAGGGGGAAAAAATCGTTTTTGAGCCATAATTAAAGACCAGGCGGGAGCGTCGAGGGTCTGTCTGTAATATGAAAAGTCCGACAGAAACAATCGCGTTGTTATTACCTCCACGAAATTAACTAATGAGTGGGAACGTTCGTTCAAGGTCATTTCTCTGGGGGAACAGGTCCAACAGGGGGTTTTTTATGACACGGAATATCATTTTAGAACAAGGAAATAATCATTTGAACATAGAAATATAGTACATTTAGTACAAAAAATAATTCAACTATACTTAAAAACGAATTTTAGTACTGAATTACTGGGACATATGAGTTTAGTGCTGAAAAATTCAATATTGACCGAAAATAAATGTAGCACTGAAAAACTAAATTTAGTCTTGACAAACAATTAGTAATTTAGCCCAAATATATTTAAAACTGAAATCAATATATCCAGCACAAAATAAATTATACAAAGTATAAATTTAGCATAAACAAATACATTTTGAATTAAAAACAATTAATACTGATCAAATCAGATAATTATTAAAATAGCATTATTCTTAAAGTAAACACACAAAAAAGTAGATTTGACGCATAAAAGCATAATTATTAAGAACAAAATCATCATTTTAGCACTGAAAAAAAATGTTTGTATGGAGCAAAATATGTTTAAAACATAACAAAATAAATTCTGTACAGAACAAAATAAATTCTGCACGGACAAAAATAATTTAACCATGGAAAAACATACGTTTAGAGCAGAACAAAATTAGTTTTGTACTGTAAAAAAATTAATTTACCTACCAAAAAACACGTTTAGAACAGAACAAATCAATTTTATACAGTACAAAAATGAATTCTGTATGGAAAACAATACGTTTAGAACAGAGCAAAAATCGTTTTAAATAAAAAAAACGAGTTCAATACGGAACAAAATAAGTTTCGTATTGAAAAAAAATAAGGGACAAGATCAGTTAGAAAAGTTTCTAAAAGTTATTTAGCACAGATAAAACCATGTTATGGTGGGAAAAATTGAGTTTTAAACGGAACCAAATAAGTTTCGTACGAAAAACAAGATGAACTGCGGAAACAAATAAGTTTAGTACAAATGAAACTAATATAAGTACCCAAAAAGTAAATTTCGTACGTAAAAAAATAATTTGAGAATACGTTAAAAAAATTATTTTCATCAATTAATACGTTTTGTACGGAAAATACAAGTCAGTCTAATACAAAACAAAATGAGATGAATACAGAGCAAAATAAAATTCGTACGGAGAAAAATGAAATGAATACAGAACAAAATAAAATTCGCACGGAAATAAATTAATGTGAGCATTAAAAACATTAATTTGAGCATAAGAAAGAACAATTTGAGCATAAAAAGAAATAATTTGAGCATACAAAATAATAATTTCTACCCCCAAAAATAAATTCTCCTTTCTATTCCCTTTGTACAGGAATGCTGAAGTGGGCCATAGCAAAAGAGGACCGGCGGGATTCGAGTGGACGTTCCTGTCCAGGGAGCAATGCGCCCCAGCCCCCGAAAGGGGCCCTGGGCACCTCCGGCTCCTCCAAATCCCTCCTCCTCCGCAAGCGTCGAAAGCTAAGTCACACCAGCCTCCTCCTCAAGGACGGAGGAGAACTAGAATTCCTCAGTTCCACCAAAAATGCCACAAATGCCCCCGGAGGATCCTCCTCCTCCACCTCCTCCTCCTCCTCCTACCTCCAACAACATAATCAACCCTGGAACAATCCCCCACAAGACAATAACCAATCTCAAGGGAGTCGGCTTCGCCTTGACAAGCCTGGCAGCACTAAAAAAGTCGTTCAAGGGAGAGCCCACAACAATAAACCTGGTCATAATCATCCCAATAATGACCGTCTTAACAACCAAGTAATTAACCGGGGAAATCTCGCCCGCCAAAGCTCCTTGAGCCTCACCGGCATAAATACCTACAACAATGCCCCGGAGCAGGATCTTGGCAATAATGCGGATAGCAAATCTCTCCTGTACATGAGTCTGGACCACCTGCCCCTGGCCATTGTTCGGCAGTATGAGCGCATGCTCCAAGAGCAGGAGGATCTGGAGGACAACAATAATAATTGTTACAACAATAACCCTCACAAAAGTCAGCCCGATAATAGTCATAAGGCGGAGGAGGAGGAAAATGGTGATATCCCTGAAAATGTCCCTCCAAAGGGCCTCCAAAAGAAGAATAAGAAGATGAAGCTGAACAATAGCAATCCCATCGTCCCAACAATCAAAGGTGGGAGCTCGGGAACAAAGAAATTGTCCTTTGCGGCCGCCTCAACCCTTCCCCATCGCTTCAAAGCCAAGCTGGGCGGCGGTGGGTCCAATGGGAAAAAAATAATTCTTCCCCTTCACGGACACAGTGTCATCCCAGCTGGAAATCCCCGTCAACACCCGCCGGAGGCCCCTGGAAAGGGACAACAACAATCTAAATTAAGACCACAAACACAGCCCCAAAGCCTCCAGTTACCATTACCAACCCTACAGTCACCATTAGGAACAAAGAAGGGACAGTCACTCCCGCAAAAAATCCAGTCACCATTACCAACCCACAAGAAGATCCCGTCACAATTACCCTTCAATCCCAATG
The DNA here is from genome assembly GCA_034698585.1 of Disparrhopalites patrizii. Lineage (NCBI taxonomy): Eukaryota > Metazoa > Arthropoda > Collembola > Symphypleona > Sminthuridae > Disparrhopalites > Disparrhopalites patrizii. The sequence continues at coordinate 4,339 of JAQGBT010007447.1, forward strand.
GGAATAAGAGGCTATTGGATCCCCCAGAAGAGGATTTTGGACGGGAGGACCCACCAAGCACCATCCCTTTGGGTCCTGGGAGTAACAATAGTATCAAGAATGGAGTGATGACAACAATGACAACATCCTCCTCCTCCCCGTCACCCTTGTCAATCTCCTCCCTGGGTGTCGGAGGGGGTGGGGGAGCCCCCCAGGAAATCATTCGTCATGCTCGAAGTCGCTCTTTGAGGACCACAAATTCCTTCAAAGGGACTGTCAGTGGCGAGGGGGACAACAATGAGGCTCATTTTCACAAATATCCCTCCTCCTCCTCCCAAAATGGACGCGGGATGGACGCAAACAATGGGAAAAACACTCATAATAATAATGGAAATCATAATAATGGAAATAGTAATAATGGAAATCATAATAATGGAAATACTAATAGTGGAAATAATAATAATAATAATAATAATGGCGGGAGCAATATGGATGAAAAATGGCCGAGCCGCCCATTGTCACCTTCACAGAAGAGTTCCACTCTCCCACGAGCCCGCACGGGGCCCACGGGAGCCCATCAGGGGAAAGACCACAACAATACGAAGAGCCTCGCAAGTCAAACAACGCAGACATACAAGTCCATTTTGAAGAAAAAGACTGGGCCCGAGTTGAACAACAATCAGGTGGGGACGGCGAATCAAAATTCCATTATTGAGAATCTCCATGAGATGGATTCCTCCTCTTCCCCCTCCGCCTCGCGCCTCATGAGGCGCCCCTTCCAAAGTCTATTAAACGTCTCAACCCTCTGCAACCCGCCCACACCTCAAACTAAAACAAATACTAGACAGAAACATCCCCTTGAACATGATGAGGAGGATGATGATGAGGAGGAGGAGGATGATGAGGTAGACCATGAGGCTGATGGACTCCTAAAGGCCTTGGAGGTCCAAAGAAATGAAGTGAAACCGGTTCAAATGGCCTCCAGAGAGGAAGAAAGGAATTCCAGTCCATCAGACCCCGACCATGACACGACGGACCCACAATTCCTGGAGAAATCCTTGACCTTCAGCTTCCCCGCCGTCCCCCGCTGTGCCAAGAAATTGACCTTGAAACGGAGTGAATTGCGGAAGTTGGAGCGCATCCGGAATCAAACAGACAGACTGAACCGATTCCTCCGCAAATACTACCACGAATGCCTCCCGAACCTCCCGGAGGAAGAAGATTCTCCGTTTAGTCCCGAGGAGAAATCCGTGTCCTTCCCCAGACGACCTCCGGGATCGGACGGGTCATCATCTTCCCCTTCATCTCGCCTCCGACGATCCTCCTCTTCCTCCTCCTCCTCCGGAATTAAATCCAAACGCCTGGACCAAGGGAGTCTCTCCAACCTCTTCAATACCACCACGAGCAGCTCCAGTATCTCCAGTAGTTGTAGTACGTCCAGCACCGAAAGTTCCTCCAGCTCCTCCGAGAACGACTGGAGGCATTATGGTCCCCCGGGAAGTCACCGTTCGGGATGTTCCAGGAAAAACAGGACTAAAAAAGGTCATAATCACCCTCGATCAGGCCTCCAGCACGAGACGGGATTACTCCCAATTATCCAGGAGGATTCCGCCGAAGTGTCCTCTGCCAGTGTCAAGAGTCTGGAGGCCTCTCGCATGTCCTCTTCCTCCTCCCTCCAGCGTCTGGAGAGCCCTAGACAGAGAGATCATCCGTCCAGGAATGCTAATGGGGTTTTGAAGAAGACCAAAAATAATAATAATAACAATAATAATAACAATCCTTCCCATAATCCTCCTAATAATCCTTCTAATAATCCTTCTAATACCCCCAATAATGAGCCTGGGATTCACACCAGGCCCTTCCAGGGAGTGGAGGAAGCCCCTGGAAACGCACCTGTGCATGGGGAGAGGCGGGAGCGTGACATTACTGGAGAGACTCCAGCTCAATCTCACCCTTGCATCCTCAATAATAGTCACAGGCCCTCGCCGCAGACGTATGTAAGGCCCATGACGGACGGGGCGGGGTCGGACGGGGGGAAATTAAAGGGGACGCTTTTCCCGCCCAAAGGAGAGCCCTTTGATGAGAAGCCGCCTGGCCCTTTCCCGCATGGAGCGGTCTTGACAGAGGTGCCTTTGGCCAGCCCTTTTAATACACCTTCGCAACAACCTTCTCCAGCATCCTCCACCTCATTATTCCCCTCGGAGAACGGGGATAACCAGAGTTTGGGGAGCACGGCCAGTTCCAGGGGATATGGATCTGGATCGGGAACGACAGTCCGGACGATGGATCAGAGTAGTCCGGATAATAAGGAGGAGGATGAGGTGGATGAGGAGGAGGAGGATGAGGATGATGAGGAGGAGACGGAGGCTGTCCATCATTATGAACCGGAGCAGGAGCATCAACAGCAACAGTTATTGCTCCAGCAGATCCAGCAACATAAATTTCAGCAGATCCAGCAACAGCAATTTCAGCAGGAATTCCAGCAGCAGCCGTTTCTACAGATCCAGCAACAGCAATTTCAACAGGAATTCCAGCAGCAACAATTTCAACAGATCCAGCAACAGCATCTCCAGCATCAACAGAAGCTCCAGCAATTACAGCAGATACAGCAGTTTCGGCTGAGGCAACAGCAATTGCAATTGGAGCAGGAGTTGGATCAGCAACAGTTCCAGCTGGAGGAGCGATTTGGTCCAGAGCAATTTCAGCTGGAGGAGGAATTAAATGGAAAATTCCAGGGAAATGAGCAAATGAGTAAACAATTCCAGTTGGAGAAGGATCTCAATCAAAAATTCCAACTGGAGAGAAACTTCAATCAAATTGTGGAAGAGGAATTTCTGGAAGAAAAATTGAGTCAAAATGTCCCTTTGGAGAAAGAATTGAGTGGAAATGTTTTCCTGGAGAGAGAAATGAGTCAAAATGTCCCGGAGAAACCCATGAGGGTAAATGTCCTCCAGGAGAAGGACCAGAGTCAAAATGTGTCCCTGGAATTGCATCAAAACTTCCTGGAAAGAGATTTCCAGGAAGAATTGGAGTTGAAGAAGGAGCTGAGTCAAAAATTCCTGGGGAGGGATTTAGGGGCAGAATTTGAGCTGGAGAAGGATTTTGACGAGCAGGAGCTGGAGAAAGAATTGACGGAGAATTTTTTGGAGAAAGGACAATTAAATTGTCCTCGATTAAAGGTCAATTTCCTGGAGAATAAATTAAATCCTCAGTTCCAATTGACCCAAGATTCCCGGGTATATTTCGGGGAGGACGTAACCCTCCAGGAAGCGGAGGTTTTCCAGGATTATGATGATTTCGAGGGTATGGCGGAGGATGGGAATTCTTCCAGAGCCACCATCTCCTCCACAATGACGACGAATGCCCCCTCAGAGACGGAGAATGAGACGTGGAATTCCCATGATTATCCCTCCGGCACTGAGGAAGAAGAAGGAGGAGTAGACATCCTTGTCCAGGATCTGGAGATTGTTGTTCCAGCAAAGAATTCCTCCTTGAGAGTATCGTCTGATCCCTCTTTATCCGGGCCCCTTGGGGAGTCACAAGTCATGGATAATGAGGGTGCAAAAAGGAGCTCATCAGGCCCTTCGGATGAGGAGGAAATTGATGATGAGGATGATGACGATACAATTGATCCTCCTCAATCTTCAGCATCTACCGCAATTCTCCTTAGGACGCCTAGTCCGGGGCAATCCCAGGGTTGTCCAGTAAGTAAGTCGGGCAGTCGGGGCGGCAGGTTGTTGTTCAGTACCCCGATTATGAGGCGACTCTTGCTCAAGACTCCCTTGAGGAAATCCACCCCAAGGAAGCTGGTGAGGAAACCTCCTGTGAAGAGCATCTTCTCTGGAAAAGGTGCGTCCTCCATTTTTCAAGAGATATTTATGGGCTTTTTTCTACTATTTATTACCTTCCTTGTCATTCTTGGTCCGTCTGTACATGGAATTACGTCTTCACACACATGTTCTGCCTCCTTCTCACAAATTTTTATGTATATACATATGCATGTGTCTCTCTTTTTCATACTCGTCTCCCTCTTGGAGTATCTCTTGCCCTGCTCTCCTCCGCCTCTCTTGGCATTATTGTTCGTATCTCTGTGTATTTCTCTCTCTCTATTTCCATCTGCGTATTTCTCTTTCTCTCTGCTTCTCTCTCTCTCTGTATTTCTGTTTCTCTCTGTTTCTCTTTGCGTATTCCGTTTCTCTCTGTTTCTCTTTGCGTATTTCTCTTTCTCTCTGTTTCTCTTTGCGTATTTCCCTTTCTTTGTTTCTATCTGTGGTTTCTCTTTTGTATCGCTGGTTTTCTCTTGTGTCTTTCTTTTTTCTCCCTCTCTGGTTTTCTATTTATTTTCTCTCTCAGAGTTTCTCTTTTTCCTCTCTGCCTCTAGTTTTCTTTTCTTTCTATGTCTCTGATTTTCTCCTTTTTCCCTCTCTCTAGTTGTCTCTCTTCTTCCCTCTCCAATTTTCTCTCTTTTCGTTCTCTCCAATTTTCTCTCTTTTCGTTCTCTCCAATTTTCTCCCTTTTCGTTCTCTCCAATTTTCTCTCTTTCTAGTTTTCCCTTTTTTCTCTCTTGCTCTCATTCAGTTTCTTCTATTTTTTCTCTCTCACTCTCTTTCAGCTTTCTCTTTTTTCACTCTCTGGTTTTCTCTTTTTTCTCTCCTTTCTCTCTATCTAGTTTTCTCTTTTTTCTCTCCTTTCTCTCTATCTAGTTTTCTCTTCTTTCTTGCTCTCTTTAGTTTTCTCTCGTTTCTTTCTCTCTTTAGTTCTTTTTTATATCTCGCTTTCTGTGGGTTTCTCTTTTTTCTCCGGTTTTCTCTTTTTTCCCTGGTTTTCTCTTTTTTCTCTGGTTTTCTCTTTTTTTCGCTCTCTAGTTTTCCCTTTCTTTATTTTTCCCCTTCGATTTTCAAATTTCTGCTCTCTCTCTCTCTCTCTGTCTCTCTCTCTCTCTCTCTCTCTCTCTCTCTGATTTACACGTTCTTTTCCTTTCTTTTATCTCTTTTCTCACTGCCATTATCTTAGTTTACTTTGTGTTTCTTTGCCTGTGGTGTTTTCTCTCTCTCTTGCTCGCTCTCTATTTCTCGATGGCTCTCATCCTGTCTCTTTTATTTTATTTCCTATCCTCTGTTGTCTCTCTGGATACATATATTATATTCCTCTTTTCTCTCTGCCCAGACTTATTCTTTTTGTACTCATGTTGTCTCTCGTTTTTCAACATTATTTCCATTTTCTTTTCACTACACCATTAAAATCTGCATGGGTCTTGGCAACTATCCTTTCTCTTTCTCCGTATCTCGCATCTCTCTCTCACTTTCACTCCCTTAGTCCCTCTCACCTTCCACCTGTTCTCTCTCACTAATTTAAATCACCACATTCCCATCATACGTCTTCACTCACCCTGTCTCCCTTCATTTAAGAGGATACCCCGTGTCATACCATTTGAATGCCGCCTCTCTCTCTCTCTCTCTCTCTCTCTCTCTCTCTTTCTCCCTCAAACCACTCATACCAAATAATTCCCACAGTATCTCATCTCCCACGTGTTATCGTCTCCCTTCATCCCTCAAGTTTTTGTAACGGAAAAAATAATATTATAAACAATTACGTATGCACACGCGGGTCGAGGTAAAAATATATAAAAAAGCCATAATTTTTTTCATGTCCGTTCTGACGTATGTGTGTATGTATGTATATAATATGGTAATAAGTTGGACATTTGTGGTTTTGGTGGCGGCTGATGTTGCACATTTCTTGAGTGGGACCAAATGTAAATAAACAAAGTCGTAAGGAGGGGAGAGGCCCATTTGTTGGAGTATAAAATTCTATCCCCGAAAGCGTTCCAGAGTCAAGAGGAGGATTATTATTACGATCCAGCATTATTATTACAAGAGACAAATTCACCATGAAACACCTCTCACCATCCACTTTTTTATCCTTTATAGTATTTCCTTTCTTTCAGGTGCATGTAATATTCTCTTTTTCTTGTAAGGTTCTTTTTCTCCTTTTAGTCCGCGTCTGCCTCTCACATCCCATAAATCTTGGAAGGGGGAAGGATGGAATTAATGTTTTATTTAGGCCAAAGTACACTCACAATCATGTGTTTGGGGTGGGGGGAGAAGGCGGCATATTAAGAACTTGGGGGATTGGACAAATGTTCTCAACAATTCCTTGTAACTGAGAGGCTAATGGGAGAGCGGGGAGGGAGCATTTTTCTTACGCCCGTCAAGACACAAGACAAAAAAAAACTTGGGGTATAAATAGGTACTTTTCTCTTGTCTCGGTATTTTTCCTCATCTTCTTTCTTTGTGTTTACGCTTATTGTTTCCTTATTTCTCTATATTTCTCCCTATATTTGCCTCACTTTCCTTCCTCGGCTGCCTCTCTTCTCACTATCTTCTCTCACGGCTATGTATCTGTTTTATCCCTGTCTCGTTTCTCTATTTCTCATATCTTTCTCCTCTCTTCCTCTTCTCTATCTCTCTTCTCGGAAACTTCGCTCTTTTGTTTCTCTCCCTTCTTTCCCTTTTTGTCTCATTATCTCTCCGCATCATTCTTCTTCTCTCTCTCTTTCTCTCTCTCTCTCACTTCTCTCTTTTTTCTCCCTTGCTCTCTCTCTCTTTCTCTCTGCTTCTCTCTCCTTCTATCTTTCAGTTTCTCTCCTTGTCTCTCCTTCT
>JAQGBT010007448.1:0-10979 GCA_034698585.1 Disparrhopalites patrizii
CTCTGATTTTTCTGCTTTCTCTTATTTTCTCATTTTATTGCTTTCTCTCTCTTTCTCTGATTTTTCTGCTTTCTCTTATTTTCTCATTTTCTTGCTTTCTCTCTTTCTCTGATTTTTCTGCTTTCTCTTATTTTCTCATTTTATTGCTTTCTCTCTCTTTCTCTGATTTTTCTGCTTTCTCTTTCTATCTCTGAATTTTCTGCTTTCTCTGGTCTCCTTGCTTTCTCTCTCTTTCTCTAGTTTCCTTGCTTTCTCTCTTGCTCTGGTCTCCTTGAATTCTCCATTTCTCTGATTTCCTTGCAGTCTTCATGTCTCTGATCACCTAGCTTTCTCTCTCGTTCCCTTAATTTTGCTGTACCTGTTATTTTCTCTTTTTTTCTTAATTATCTGTATTTTGCTTGCTGCTTCTTTCTGGTCTCTTTACCCTCGTTGCTCCCTACTTTTCCGTACTAGACATTTCCCTTTGATTTCTCTTTTTCTTCTATTCCCCCACCTTCTTTGCCTTACATTTCTTTCTTTCTCTTCATATCCGTGCTTGTAGAAAGAATTAAGAAAACGCCAAAGGGTGAAAATAATATTTTTGTATATAATATAAAATAATAGGTACCCTTGAATAATACCCATGAAGTTACATATACATATCACTAATGAGACGAAAAGGCTTATTACTGACATTGCATAACACGGGACGAAAAGGTGTAAAGTTTATACATATGTAAATATAAATCAATGTGGAATTAATTTGTTCATCATAAGTTAAATGAGGGGATAAGTTCTTCGGAAGCCCTTCTGATTTGTTTTGCAACCGTCGGTAGGTTAAACAGACTTTCCCATGCTACACAGCAAACTGATGCAGCATGGATGAATACAAACTCCATTCTCCATAAGTTTTGCATGCATGGACTGGAGGAAGGAAAGTTTTAAGTAGACAAATTAATTAATTAAATCCCTGCTTTCGTAGTTGTTTTAAATTTCTTGAACGGGGATGAAGTTGAAGGTACGGCGAGAGGCTTTTGAAACTCCAGAAAAAAACAAGTATTACAAAATAAAAGAAGCGGATGATTTCTTCAGATTTTGCCGTCTTCCTCCGCTTTCATGATCGAGAAAAGATGGAGGATTTTCGAAGCACCTACATTTGTATTATAAAAAGGCTGGCGTATAATCCCTCCGAGAAAATTGTTGAAGGAAAGGAAAAACGCAGAAGAAATGTTGTAACAAGCCCAATTAAATCCTAAAACCAGCCCAAATTTGGCAGAAAATGCTTGAACGGCAAAAGAGCATTAAAAAGTAAATACTATAATTCCACACTCCAAATATTTTTGCACAAAGCATCATAATCCAGTGAAGTATTTGGGATGAATAGAGTCTAATGAGTGATACTCTTTCCTTTTTGCATCAATGCGGACGACAAGAATAACGCTAGATTATTTCTTTGTTGATTCCCGCAAGGACTTTTTTCCTTCTTCCTGCCGTGATTACTACATATACGTACACTTAATATGTTTACATGCGGATTTTTTGAGTAGCCCTTTTTACATGATTATTTTCTCAGTAGCCAATGCTTTGATATTCATGCCCGCGAGATAAAATGAATTCTCCATAATTATCTTCCCCAACCGCGTAAGCAAAAAGGGGACAAGGAAGCAAAATTCCCTTGCATTATACAAGTGAATAAAGATACAATTGTTTATAGGTATGTATGTATAATGCCAAAAGAAATGCGGTGATTGCAGGAAACCAGATTGCGGGCGGGTGACGGGGGGAAATGAGAAAGGGCACAGCATACATGGAAAGGGCATGACTATAATATGGAGAAAAAAAATGGATGGAATCAAATGGAATAGCAATAAATAATACTAGCAATAATAGTAATAGTAAAGAAAGGGCTGACTTACCTTTGGCGTGATTGACACTGAGAGAGTCGATGTCAACGACGTGGTTTTGTCCGAGTGATGACAGGTCGGTTTTGCTCTCCACCTCCCGGCTCGTCATCAACGACTCGATAGTGTCAATGTCAATATCCATGCTGAAGCCTTCTCTGTCGTCTTCTCATCCCCCGACAACCCTCAGAATAACCCTTTCTTCTCGATATGTGTTCATAAGGGCCGACTTGACTCGACTTAGCTGTTAATTACAGATTTCTCCTGATTTTCTTTTTTATCTCTATAGTATTCAATTCCTAAAATGTAATATCCGGAAGAATCTATCTTCTATAGCACACAGTTCAATAGAAAGTCAGGTTCATATTTCCCCCAACCAGTGGGTCATTTTGACAAAATAAGATACTCTTTTTTTTCTATCCCACAATCTCAAGATGTTGCCATTTCAATCCAGGTACTTGGTTCCATACATTTTTTTTATACTTTCCCTTATTTAGTTTTTTTTTGTCTCCCGTATTTTTTCTTTTGTCTTCCCCCTATAATTTAGTCTTCAGCAGGTAATCAGTTTGCTTCCTCACATTTCACTTCCTTATCTTAAGAAACGTCTTCACAACAGTTTATTTTAATATCTTTGCAGCACTCTGGAACTGTTTATGTAATGTTTTTATTGACAAGTTAGAGTTAATCCAAGACTTTGTGTAACGTCATTTTCTCAGGTACACACAACCAGTTTAGTTTTGTCTCTCATCCACAATTCTATCTGGAATCAACGTAGAACTCGGTTAGCAATTTGCCAAAAAAGAAGAGAACAGACACTCACGAAAAGAGCACCAAAGAGGCCTTATAATCCAGTTTAAAGTTTTTCACTTGTCTTTTTTAAAATGTGCAAATAATATTTTTTTCTATTCAAAAAGTCTTTGAAAGGAAAAACATATGAAAGCAAAGTGTAATTCTGTTTGCTCTAAATAACGTGATGAACAAATGTTCCCTTACTACGTAAGTACTTCCTACAATGGAGAGTAAAACTTATATCTTCCGTTTAGCCAAAGGAGAAAGAAGGGAAAAAAATAAACAAACGTTGGCTGATGAGTGTCTTGACGCTACAAGTCGGGAGACTAGAAAAACGTAAAAGTGTCTCGCTACTCCGTCGGAGGCGAAGTGAGGCTTGGAAGTCGACGGTGACTAAGTTTAACCGAATCGGAAAGACTGCCACCAGCATTCGGAGGAGACTCACTGGGAGCTTTTGCACTATGCCCAAGATCCTATGCGGCCAGTGCAAAAGAGAAGGGAAAGCCAGGCTCTCTCACTATTCTTCCCGTCTTTTTTTCCCTATTTTACCACACACTCACAAAACTCCCGTGTAGCTTCTTCCCCGCCCGTCTTTATTCTTCTTTGCTTGAAGCAACAATATTATTCACGCTATGGGAAGTAAGAGAAGCATACAAAAGCCATGGGATCACGTGTATGGCATCCACAAAGAACGGTAATGCCTGCTGAGGAAGGGAAAAAAAGAGTATTTAAAGGAGAAACACTTTTATTTCTCTTTCTCGCTCTCCCCCCACTCTTTTTACCAAACCATTACAAACTGCTCTATTTCTACCCTCAAAATGTGTGTGGAGCATCGTAAAAAGATTCTTTCATTCAGATTTTTCTTTACTTTGTGGCAGTGAAAATTATAATCGGTGTCATTCTTTTCATTTACATTTCCAACTTTCAAGTTCCTTTCAGCACATTTTCCCCCTTTCCTGTCACATTTTAGATGTATATGATTTTGAATTTTTTGTGTGTGTGCAGAATGTATCTACTTTCTTTGTAGAATGTCTCTTGAATGCGTTCCAGGCCAAAGGTGGGGGTTTCCAAAAATCTGACAGCTATTTCTTTCCGCTTTCTTAGGCACAATGTTGTTGAACTTGGCGATGTTTGCTGTAAACGACGTTGTGCCTGCATATCATAACATCGTCAGCAAAATCCAAAAACTGGCAGCAGGAAATGCAGTATGGGTCTAATTCTTAATTATTAACATCTATGTATGGGTACAGCGATATTAATACATGTTTTAGGAGTCAACAATAGACGTGATGTTTCTTGCCATTCTTAGTTGCGAAAATTTTAGCAAGGTTTTATCTTTAATTTACTTATTTTAATTTTCTTTTGAAATTAAGACTTATGCTGAGTTTATACTCCTTGGAATAAGCAAGTATATGATAAAATATTGATATAAAATTTAATAATTATTTATTTAAAATTGATATAAAATTTAAAATATGTTAAAAGTTAACAAAATTCGACTAATATACGTACGTATATGCGTTTCTTGATTAACTTCCACTGTTATCCTTGCATTATTATGAATATAAAAGAAATTTCCCTTTTCCGAGCGGAAGACCGATAAGGTTGTCTGATTTTTAGTCCTCAAAGGAAAACCCAAAGGGTTTATCTTGAAATTAATCTATACAGTTGTGAGTTGGGAAGATCTAGTGCTGGCATTGTTTGTCCCATGAAAGCTACCTGTCATCCTATTTTTGTTGACTTGGTAAAGAAAATATTTCTGGTGATTATTAGACGTTCTCCTCAACAAAATATGGATAAGGTGTTGAACAATTGTATGGTTGAAATATGTTTTGAAAGGGAAGGTATACATACATATAATGTACATATACACACATGTATGGTGAGCAAACTCCAATGCGTGCAGTAATTGCACGTTGCATGAAAAACAAACGGAAAAAAGAAACTACAGTGATCCTCCCATATAGTGCGAGTGGACCAGAAATAAATGGGAAATGGGGTGCAAGTAAGTATATGTACAATGTCATTTGCAGTGAGGGTCTTCCAAATTTTATTTATAGAAAACAGAAGGAGCAAGTGAGTGAGGAAGGAGTGAGAAGCACGTAATTCGAGTTTATCATTTCATTGCGTTTGTAACATGTGTGTTTAGTCACCCCTCGTACATAAGAAGAGTTGTAGGGCTTCCAAATCAGCTTCGCTCTCTACGCACACTTCCGTCACATTTATAGGAGTGATCTGTACCACCATATGCTTACTTGCATAAGGACCAGATTTCCATCCATGTCTGTAGACATTGCCACGGGATTTTCCTGGTGGTAGGTCCATGATAACGGTTTACCAGCACAGACTTTTCTTCTTTTTCTTCTCTTTCGTGGGTGTTGACATATTTACATTGCACAAAAAAAAGCCATCGTATGGGTATACAAAAGAGATTGTGTCAGCAGAGGACTGGGAAGAGAAAATCTGTGACTGCAAATGTCTCAAACAAATCTTGCAAATTATTAATAGAATATCCTTATAACTTTATATTTTTGGACCTACACATTTTCTTTGGTTTTGAAGCCTTCCTCACTTTTATTCCCCCATGACGACATTACAGTTGTTTTGTTCAAGGAGAAGAAAAATATTCAATAGGACGTCAAAGAGAAAGCTTACGTCAAAATAATCAAAATCTTAACATTTTCTCCAAACTCCCACATCGTTATTAGTGTTCTGATTAATAGCATTACTTATGGGACATGAACACACAATGAAGATTTTCTATGGGTGAATTCACCAAACGCAGAATGGACATAAATGCATGTGGCGTTTCACACTTAAAAAATACGTTGTTTGCATGTACAAGAAGAAATCCAGTCACGAGGTTTGTGCTTGTATGGAACTAAATAACTAAATAAATAATTAGGATTAAATAAATAACTAAATAACTGGGATTTCTCGCGTTAACACCATCCAGTCCTGTACCACGATATCTCTCTATGAATATTTCTCGTTGAATAGGAAGATTTCCTGCAACAACCCCCACACTATTGACTTGTGGCCGGCTATCGGTGGTTCCATAAATATGCTCAAAGAGCATTCGTGGAGCATTCGTGAGCAATTACATATTTCATAATTCCAAGAAAAACCCGTCCATTTGCATGAGGCATGGGATTGGATTTGATGTGTTTCTTATCAGCCATAACTTCCAATAAGCTCACATTCTGGCGCGTTTGTGTCTAATGAGCTCCACGAAATAGTGCCGCTGGGAGTGTGAAGAAGTGCTCGGATTTAGGCCTTTGTAGGTTCTCTGTATCTCTCATTTCACGGCATGAAGGAAAAGTTGACACTAACTATCCAATCATATGATGACGAATTGCACACATTCAATTAAACCAAATAAAATTGAGTCCCACCCTGTTGCAAATGGAGTTATAAACCCAACAGAAGACAGTTCCGCTTGTGTGCCGAATTCTAAGGGGCTTAAATCAGTTTGGATGGCACGTGTAAGATATTACATTACCAAATGCATCTATCAACTCCAACATTTTTATGAGCGGTGTCTGAAATGGTTTGCAGAGTGTCTTTAGAAAGCCACGTATCACGTCGTATGTGCTGGCTGAGATGCCTCTACAATTCAGACCGGAAAGTGAGAATTAATATTAAATATAATGCAGGGAGGTGTGTAATAATATTTTCTTCGCCAAAACGTATTATGATCGGTTTTTTAACTGACAGTGGACACAGACCCAGTTTCAAGAAGCAATTCGTTCTATTTTGCCTATAGTTAGACTTGTCGCACATAATGTATACGTAATGTCCCATAATGTACATATAATGGTCAATCCCGTTTAAATGCGCATATGGTATCAGTAAAAATACGTTTCTATTGGTGTCCTTTAATGTACCATACGATCTTTTTATCCCTCTCACAGAAAAAGAATACATTTGAAGTTCTCAGTTCCAGGACTTTGTAGTGTGAATGTGCTTGACAGCTTTTGACACAGCTGTCAATCATGGTATGACATGATGACAACCCCATAATTAACCAACAAGTCTGTGTCAGTTCGTGGGCGACTCTGCTTGAAGAAAACATTTGCGACTCAGGTCGTAGAAACAAAGGCGTATACAGCCCATGAATTAGCGGAAGGCTCAGATGCGCTTTTGCTGATGAAGCATAAACTCAGTTCTGCGGGGTTAATTAGAAATTACAACTGCAATTACTTCTTTCTATATACTACCGTAAAGACGGCTTTAAACAGGAAATGCATGAATGGAAAATTACAAGATATTCAAAAAGTAATTCGAAAGTTCTACCTACAAGTCGGGCCAAATCTTTTAAACGAGCCGGTACACTGCAGGAACCTATTGCTTACGAAAAGGTAACCATGTAATTGCTTTATTGTGAAAAGAATTTATTCATTAAATTTTTTAATGTCTTAATCTTGTTAGCCAGAAAACCTAAACCAGACACTTTTACCTGGCTGGTGTTAATGAGATAATTTACAGGTTAATTTGATTTCTTCGTTAGAAATTGTTTTCCTCATAATTTGGCTTATGAAAAGGTTATACTAAATATTATTATATTTTCGACAAATGTGTTAGCCTCCTTTATAAAAGGCTTAAGTATGCCAGTAAATGTCTGTGCGTTTAGTAATTGTCCACAGAAGCACATAGAGGAGGATTTCGAAGTCAATGACGCAAAAAAAGGAGCACAACATAACCCCAGGTCTTCGTTCAAGGACTTCATGAGAAATCCTACAGAAGGGTTGAGAGAGGGAATGGTGAGCCATTTGAGTGTTCGGGAAATCGGCTTTTTTTATTAATCCTCCGGGTTTCATTTCAATAACAAAAAGCAAATCGTCTTTGACTTGTGACTATAGGAAGAACCTATGCCTTCCCCTCACCTTTCCCTATAAAACACACCAGTTGATCCCTTTTCCCCGGCACTCTCACGGAGTGTATCAGTGCATGCGTATGCAACTAGGACGTGCGATCCAAATCTACCACGAATAGTTTGCATCCCAATGTTAGCAACCGTGTAATTGTCCACATTTCTAGTTTGCTCCGGTATTACGGTAACAGAAATTCTCAGTTATATCTATAGATACATATGTGTTCTGTGCATCAACGTCACCAAACATACCAGCAAAGCCAATTGGACTACAGAACATACTCCCACAAAGAGATGTTAATCTCCTACTCTTCCCATACACTCCTATTGTAAGTTTAACCTTGGACATGCCAAATATGAAGGAATTTAAATTGAATAGTGTGCCATTTGACCTATCATATAATGTGGAAATCCCACCGTTCTGAAGCGTTGCATACGAAAGAGCTTCGGGTTACTTTGAAATCAAGCTTTTCAGTCGACATCACTGCTACAGACGGTACGGTACAGACGGTTGTGTGAAACATTCGGGGGCATATCATAAGGTGAAAATCGTTGAGAGAGCCTCGGTTGTCTCTCAAAATTGTATTTCATAAGCTCAAACGGCAACAAAAGCCAGGGGAATTGATCCTGTTGCAATTGCAATATAAGCATTGTTGTTCAAGCAATAGTTGTATCTATTATATCGATGTGTAAGAACTAATTTCAACTAAATCTACATTTGTTGCATTTACAAAACTGACTGACAATAAATACATAGCATACATACATAAATATTGAAAATCTGTTTATAGAATATTTCTGTTCCTCGGAGCCCAGAAATAATGATACCGAGGAACAACAGCTAGTTTGTGGCAGAATTGTATTTCAAATCTTGACAATAAAACTCCAGCCCAATCCGACAAATATTTACGAGTTATGCCGGCTTTCCTACGTAAACTTTAGAATTCATTCAAAAGCTCAATTTTGAAATTTGCCCGAGAATATCGCTATAATTTTTTTTAAATTTGTTTCCGTTCATTTTTAAACTACAACTAGGTCTGCCATAAAACTCTGCTCAAAATAGGTATCTTATCCTATTATTTCTCGGTCAGGCTACAGCAATGGGGAACAACCAGCATAAACATTTTCTGGAATTATTTCCTAAAGTTAGTTCGCTTTAGAAGACGAGCAAATTGTGTATACTAGTAGTCGAAAACAGCCATCAAGCACCGACATGCCAAATATTACTTGAACCTCGTGTGTGCTTGAAAATAGATCTTATTAGAGGTTTAAACTTGACCATCGATTAATTTAAGATCGCACGTACGGAACTGGGGCACAATGAGAATTGAGGAATGTGTAACTGCCGCATTCCCAAGAACAAAATCTGCATCTTGGCCGAAGAAGTACAGAGCCTCTCAGCAAGAATTTGGGTCTGCTCGTTGCAATTATGCAGACCTACCTCGTTAATTAAGCTCATGAGAACAGTTTCGTTTAAACAATTTGACTTCCGGATGGGAATCTCTATTGTGGAAAAACGAAGCGTAACTTTTCCCAAACCAGTATGCTTCAGATAGAACCTAGAACCACGGCTTTTAAATGATGATCTGTATAGGTTTGAGCTTGGCTCTGTGTCAGGGAATGCTTGCAGCAGAGTTTCTTCTAGCAAGTTATTGCATCAGGAAACTCATTTCGCAAGACTCGGAGACATTCGTACATTGTCATTTCCAGTTGTTTAATGTTTGATGACCTTCATTTTAAATTAAAGCCTGCTGAAAAATTCCAGACACAAATACACTTCTGATTGGTTTTTCAACCCAGTGTAAAATAAGCCTGATGGTCAAACTTATAGTGGAAGAAATTCTTCATTTGTGAGGGTGAAATCATACCCGAAGTCATCTACCGTCGTATTAACGTAGTGTGGGACAGAAGTACAGCTCAGATAACCTGCTTTATGAATTACCGGGCATAGTCAGCACCGGAGTAATTTATTACAGATAATTTATAATTTATTCTGTATCCGTCGGACTAGTCCAATATGTTATTCTTGTTTAAATAAGGCAATGGTTTAAAAAAGTCATGGCTAAAAATATATTTTCACCTCCTTCAAAAATAGACTGGTAACGCAATGACATGTTAGTCGATTTGCAACTAGAAGGGAAAGTGGTCAGGGATGTAACAAGGTGCTAATAGACCCGTGAGAACATTCAGCTGAGATAGTTCGAGTATAAAGTAGCAGGGCCCATTCTTAGTGAACAATGTTTGCGCACACATAAAACCGATGGATATGCATAAAAATAAAAGAAATCACAGTGAATCGCTAACGTAATAAGAAATGCGGTGGAACAACAACAATCAAGCTGGTTGTTTCCAGGAGTTTACCCCAAAAATGCAATTGACGCATTTCCCTGTTTTACCACGGAAGTCAATGCAAATTCAAGACAACATTCAAAGTTTAGGTGAGCAGGTGGACAATAATTCCCACACAAAGAGAAAACTTTCCCCACGACCACGAGGAGATACAAAGAAAAGGAGAGAAACTTACCAACAAACAAATGAGACTTGAGAAGAAAGTTTTCCCTTTCTTTGAGCAAAAGGATCTGAAATGAGTTTGCCCCAAAGTTAGCTTTTACATTCAATATAGACATTAGCTTTCTCCAGCCCAATGTTCTCAGAATGCACCTACATGGATGGAATTAATCAGGTTTCTCTGTATTCTTATGCACATAAAGAACCTGCCTATTCGATAGCAAGCCACGTGAGTCGTGAAAGAGACACCCTGAAACCACCTTGTTGTAATTGTTCTCGCGAATTACTTGTGTCGTTACAAATCAACAAATCTCTATGTAGTCACCACATCAAAGTCTGTTGACCTATTGTCAACGCGTAATGCCTTTGAAGTTTTATACTACGCCGGAGCTTGGAAAATTACGCAACAATTGGTCGGAGAGCCAGACATTTGATCGTGGTTTCCATCTTTCAATGTTGACAAACACTGAAAAGACCTGTTGATGGATCAAGGCTATCGGCATCTTTAGTGCAGATTAGCTTACGAATTGAATTAACGCATACAAATACACACAAATATGTACATTCGAAGGCGAAGAATCAAATGTTTTCATTTCACCCAAACCTTCATTTCGTCGATATTAAAATAATTACGGCATTGAGCTTGTTCCAGGATTCAATCCAAACTGCAAAACACTCTGAAAAGCAGATATGTGGGCTAATTTTTCCACCATCATTTCATCAATGACTAGAATTTTAGCACTTTAGCAGTAAGCTTTAACATTTTTAGTACCTCACTGCATAAGAACATGTAAAAAGGGCAGCCAAGTCGGACCAGTGGTGTAAAGCACTCACAGCCGTGAGGGATTGAGAGGATTCCAACCCACCTAGGACCATGCTCCACCACGCTTGGTTGCAGCGGGGAGGAAGAGAGGAGAGAGGAAGGCAAG
>JAQGBT010007449.1:0-10979 GCA_034698585.1 Disparrhopalites patrizii
AACAGACAGAAAGAGAGAGAAAGAGAGAAACAGACAGAAAGAGAGAGAAAGAGAGAAACAGACAGAAAGAGAGAGAATGGGCGAGAGAGAAGTTTAGCGAAATAGAGAGAATGAGAGAGAAAGAGAGAGAAGTTAAGCGAAATAGAGAGAGAGAGTGAGAGAGAGAAGTTGAGGGAAATATAGAGAGGAGAGAAAAGCATAAGTGTATAGAGAAAAGAAGAGAGAAAGAAAGGGTCCGAGAGAGACAGAGAAGGAGTAAGAAAAAAGAAAGAGAGAAGTTGAGGGAAATAGAGACAGAAGAAGGGAGAAGTATAAGTAAATAGAGAGCGAGAAAGCGAGAGAAAGAGGGAGATACAGAAAAAAATAGAGCGAAAGAGAGCAAAGGAGAGAAAAATTGAGAGAAATGGAACAAAAGAGAGAGAGAGACGAATTATCAAAGTGTAATCATGCTTTGAAGAGAGCTTCAGTTTTGAAATGGAGTAAATCATCCACGTGTGTGGTAGAGAGTGGTTGATCACAAAAGAGGCCTTTCTCCAGGTTCCCTCCCCCTCCCCCTCCCCACATCGTCCTCTCTCCATCTTAATCTCTTCAGAAATAATTAATGGCACCGATAATAATGCTGAGGATGTTCCTTTTTTCCTCCTTGGTCCTTCATACCTATGTATGTATTAATATATAGGTATGTATGTATATGTGTATAGTCATTATTTCCCCCAAAAAATGTCCCTTTCTTCAGGTTGTTTTTTCTCACACTGAATTTTCACTTTTATTATTGTCCCCGACAGGTAAAACTCCCCCGGTACGCTTCAAAAAATTTGGAAATCAAACGAGAGTTGAGGAAGGCAGATGAGCGGACTTTCTTCCTCGATGTGGTCAAAGACATTGCCAATGACTTGGATTTGAAGAGTTTGACGAAGAAGATCACGGAGAATATTTCCATACTCCTGGATGCTGAGGCTGCCTCCCTCTTTCTGGTTCAAGGTCCAAAAGGGAAACAGAGTTTGGTTTCCAAAGTGAGTTTTTCTCTTTTTCTTCTTCTTTATGGTACTTCCTCAACCTCACCACGCCCCGCCCCGAGCCTCCATTTTTCATTCATACATTCCAACTGCAGTGATCAGGAGTGAAGGGGGAGATTTGAATATTTTTTTATACATTTTTATTGGATTTTTTCAGTCCCTCCACCCGTTTTAGGGTACATAGTGGAATTTTTGTAAAGGGAAAATCTCAGGATTTAACTCCCACGGATTTCAGCGGGAGCAAAAACTTTCTTTTATTCTGTTTTACCAAAAATGTTTTGGTATTAGTAATTCCGAAGGACAGAAGGACCATAAATGCGGGAAGGACATTCGAAGTTTTTCGAAACTATTTCCTCAGGATAAAAAAGTTGAATAAGAAAATTTAAAAGATATAGCTATACATATGAGCAAATGTTTTTTTCCATTTGCCTGCACTGGCCCGCTTTTTTGGGGACAGTTACTCAATCCCATCATTTTGTAACAGAGATTTCTCCCGATTTGTATCTGTTGTATTTATCCATTTTGAAAAACTAATTTTGTCTGATGGATTTTTCAGATTTTGTTCCCAATACTTTCCCCTTTTTGACCGTTATACGTTTCCATTCTGTACAATGGGTTTTTCCTATTTTTTAAAAATATTTTTTGACCGTTATACTTTTCCATTTTGTATTATAGGTTTTTCCTATTACTTCCTTTTATATTTGTCTCCTGTTTTGATTGTTATACTTTCTATTTGGTATGATAGTTTTCCCCGATTTTTTTTATGCTATCCCATTTTTGTCTGTTTTATTTTCCCATCTTCGACTGCTATCCGTTATTATTTTGTCCGTTATACTTCCAAATTTTTCTGTCTGTTTGACTTTCCCATGTTTGTTATATTTGTTTCAATATCTTTTCCCTGTATTTCACCCCAAAAAAATATATTGACAATCAAAGTAAAGGAAACGGGAGTGATTTAGTGTCTGGGAATCCCTGGTAAAATTCTGTGTATGGAAACGTAGGAGGAATTGAGTGGAAAAGGAAGGAGACGATGAGAAGTGTGAAAATCCCGCCTCTCCAAACCCTCCACGTACGTAATCCATCAATTTACCCCTCACACAGACGTCTCTCTTATGGTAAATGCATAATCCATAGAAATAGGAGAGGAAGAGAGATGAGGAAAAATGGAGAGATGGAGAGAAATGTGAATACAACTTGCATTTCCTCTCTCTCTCTCTCTCCTGCAATCTCTTCCTCCTTTTTCTCGGCATTCCCTTCATTTCGTGAAAAGTTCATGGATTTATGCAAAGTAAATACACACACGGACGACTCTCAAGTCTGTGGGTAACTATTTGGAATTGAGGGGTTGGAGGAAGACGGGAGAAATCTTCTGAAACAAAAATGGTGTATTAAATCCCGATAAAATTATTCACTGAGGGACCACCATTACCCAAGTGACTAGTGGGATGGCTTTACCAGGGAGATTCACGTGGTTAAAACCCACCAAAAATCCTCCCTTTTTCTCCATTGAAAAAAAAAAAAAGCCCCTGCCTTCTATCCACTCATCCTGCGGGCCTAAGATCTAATTTCAAAATTGTGTGTACAATCCTCCAAAAATAATAATTTTAATATAATAATAATTGCTATAATAATAAATAATTTTTAAAGTAAAATAATTTTGACATAATAATAATTTTTCTCCAACCTTGAAAGAGTAAAATTTATATTTCAGTTTGCCCCAGAAAGGAACTTATTATTATGTTTCAAAATGCAACAAAAGACAAGGAAAATAAAACAAAAAAGGAACAAAAACATTTGCCAGCGGAAGTATTTCACTTGTATAAAGGAAATAAACATAAAACTGCAACTGTCATGGGAGTTTACACATTTAAAAGCATGGGGAACACTTTGAAAGTGTAACATCCGAATATTGCCGGGAAGAGTAAATTCCCACATTTTTTTGGGGTTGAATAAATCCCAAACACACCCGGCAGTCTTCAGTTGAGTACTTTTTTATTAAAAAAATATATACAGAGGAGTCCCTTCCTTGTCATTACGCATGAGGGTAACAGGAGGTAGAGAAATCAGGAGATATACATATAATTATATCCCTGTAGGTACATATATGTACCTTAATGTGGATAACATATCCATACTGAAGAAGTAAATGGTATCAGCTGGTAGGCTACTA
Organism: Disparrhopalites patrizii; assembly: GCA_034698585.1. NCBI lineage: Eukaryota > Metazoa > Arthropoda > Collembola > Symphypleona > Sminthuridae > Disparrhopalites > Disparrhopalites patrizii. The sequence goes on from JAQGBT010007449.1 coordinate 3,187, forward strand.
GTCGACGATTGTACCATTAGATTACTATACTTTCTATCTCCTCCTCCCCGCTCCCCCTAAAAAAATATTTTCATCATTTCACACACGCTCTCTTATTAAAGGCCATTTATCTGGAGGAATACAATAGGACGGAAGAAAGGCGGGGAGTAAAGAAAAAACCTCCCAATTTTCCCCATAACACCAAAACAAATTCCCTGGTATTTTTTCGGAGGTGAAGAAGAACTGGGGGAAAGTGGGTATAATGGGGTTCCTCCAATTTTTTTTTCTGGGACATCAATAGTTATATTGAAAAAAATTGGTGAAAAAAAAATTGAATATGCCCCATGTATACTGTCGGTACGTTATTGAAATGTTCATGTTTGTGTATCCAATATGTATTTTAGGTTTTCGATGTTCCTTGTGGAGCCAATATCCTTCCCTCGCATTCGGATGATAATGCAGTGCAACTCCCTTGGGGTATTCAGAACCTTTCTTTCTCTTCTTTCTTTCTATAATATATATGGAGGTTGTAAACGCAAACGAGGTTAAGTCCCCCTTTTTTTCAACATGATTTTCCTTGACATCCTCTCAGCAACCTGGAACTAGTCACGGTATCCCCGATTTTTGTCCAACGACCGCGAAAATCAAAATTTTGGAACAAGTTTTGCAAGAAACGGATTTGGAAAGAAACAAATTTTGAAATACTCAAATTCCAATTTTCCAAAAATTATATAATAATGTAAAAATTTTCCAAAAAGTATATTTCTATACCAAGAATATTTCCAGGGCTTTACGAATCATCTAGTACAGCTTGACCCGGCAGTGGCTGTTTTCCCAGTGAAAATCCTTTGGAATTCATCCGGTTTGCGTCTATTCCCTTCAATGCAAGGCATATGTGTATTTATATACATATGTATAGATATATGTATGCAGGCGTTAGTCGTAATGTCAGTCCGGTATGACGATATTTGTGAAAGTATATATATTGTATGCTCAACACGTTCAATGCTACATATGTCTGTATACCATACTGAATTTGTGTGTATCTTGGCATTTGATATAATCATGTGTGGATGAGAGTGAAAAAATGATATATATATAATTATGTTTGTATATTACAAGAGATATATGTATGTATATGTGGTGCTTATATGAATTTTGTACAGGTAAGGGCATCCTCGGATGGGTAGCAGAAGTTGGCGAAACTGTAAACTTACAAAGTGCGAGTGATGTAAGTAAATTTATTTTCTCTCTTCTTCCTTTCTCCCTTTCTCTCTCTCCCTTGATCTCTCTCAGTCTCTCCTCTTTCCTTCTTAGTCTTTAGCAGAGACAGAAACAGAGAGAGAGAGAGAGAGAGAGAGAGGGAGAGAGAGAAATTATGTATCTAAACAAAGTCATCCGCCACGTGCTTTTTCGTATATACACACATCCTTCAACACGTTTTATGACTCTCAGCTGTATCTGCCTCATGACTGTTAAACTGTGAAACTAAATAAAAGTGACTATATCCCAGAAGTTCATAGAGTATAGGCGGAGAAGTGAATATCTGTGTTTGCACCAAGTAAATATTTTAGTCACGTACAAAAAAAAAACCAACTTATTTTTTTTTCGGCCTTCCTCTAAAATTCTTCACCTGTCGGCTTCCCCCATAATTCCTTTTGGTACCTGAGATAGAGGTGGGTGTCCCTCTTCTCGGTGGATATCGGAACCCTAATTGTTTATTCGGTTTTATAAACCCTGGTAACATGAGGGTCATGCTTAGATCCTGCATTTTTTTTCTGGTGTATTTTTTTTTACAAGCACTATATAGTACTTGCTAGGATAAGAATTTTACGCCATTTCGATTTAGTTTTACGTCCGTTACAATGTCCCATTTTGAAGAGGGAGAAAACGTCAGGGGAAATTAAGTTGTGTCATAAAAGAGGATGGAGGCAGTCTTCCAAATAACATTTTTTTTTTGTGGCGGAATTAATTGCATGCACAATTTTAGTTCCACTTCAATTTTATGTTCACAGAACAATGTTAAAAGAAGGGTGGATTAGAACAAGACTTCCTCATCATTTTTACTGCACTTGAACGCACCTGTAGAAATTAATTTCAAACCTCTTACATAAAAGGTTTCATACATGAGAGAATTCTTCCCAAGAATCTTCAAAGGAATTGGCACAAACGAAAAATTCAAGGAAAGTAGGAGCAAATGTACATGTAGAAATGAAGGGTAAAAGAAAAGAGCAGAGATAGAGAGAAACGCAGGGAGGAAAAGAAAACAGATGAAAAAAAAACGGAAATATAAGAGAGGAATAAAACAGAAGAGACAAACGGAGAGAAGTAAAAAGATTAAAAAAACGGAAAGAAACAGGTAAAGAGACAAACAAAGAAGTAAAACCAGAAAGAAACAGTCAATAAATCAGAAAAAATCAGAAAGAAACAAAAATACAAGGCAAGGAAGAAAAATAGAGTGGAAAAGGCGGCATAATCCCGAGGAAAAAAGAGCAAATAGAAAGACAACAAAAGATTTAAATCCTCTGAACGAGACAAAATTACAGCAAATGATGAGAAAAACCCAAGTAGAACAGAAATAAGGTAGAAAAAAGAAAATTAGAAAGGTGATGAAAGGGCCAGAAAAGCAGATGATTTTCAGTGTCAAACACATGGAGAAAGTAAAGAAAAAAGACCTGAAGAAAGGAGAAACCACTGCAAAAACTACAAGAACAAGATAGACAAAAATGACATGAAAATATTGAAAAAGAGAAGCCACGAAGAAAAAGGAAAGGAAAACTCATGAAAGAAAAAAGGAAAACACCAGGAAAAAGTGAAAGCTAAGCACTGAGAAATTGATCCGCAAGGATGTTTTCAGGGGAGGCAGGTAAACCCATGGAGAAGTCCAATTATAATGGGCTAGGGTAAACAATAACGAGTATATAACAGAGTAGCAAAATTGAAGGGAAAAGTAGTTAGGGTGAAAGTCAGAAAATTGAAAGGCTGAATACCATGCATGAATGGACGAGGAATATTCGGAGAAAAAGAGAAAGGATGAGGAGGAGGGAAAGCTGGGGAAAATAGTTGGAGCAACAAGAGTTTCTGGAATGACCCTATTATTTGTGTGTATAATTAAATACAAGTGAATAGGACCAGGTTGTGTTGGAGGAGTTGAATGGTGATGAGACTTTTGTAATTGAATGGAAGGATTGTGGACCTGGGAATGGAATGGAGGAAGAGAAAGTGAAAGTACAAGTTGAATGTCTCAATATAAGGAGTGACATATGTCCACACGCACACCATAAATCTACGCGGGGGGAGGGAGAATAAAATCCTTGTTCTGATACTTCTGTACTACGTATGTCTATAGTATGTCTATAACTTGGACTTTAGTACCTACACATTTCTTCCCCCCATTCGTCCCACCCCCAGGATTCCCAAGTGAGACATACAACAGAGGGAATAAAGACAAGGAAGGAGGAAGTGAATGGAAGGAGTAGAAAAAGGAATAAGAAGAAGAAGAAAAAATAATAATGGACTTATATCTTGTGTCCTGATTGAATTATTGGCGTATGACGTCCAACAAAGGGGAGAGAGGAGAGAGAAAATAACAATTTGTTCTCCTTTTCCTTTTACCTTTCCCTCCTTCCACATCTTATTTCCTCCTTTCACTTCCACTAATAAATGTGGGAGTTTCTTGTCCTCACATATAAATTCACATTCTGGGGGGGGGATAATACGTCTTATGTGTGTTCAAAAAAAGGGATGGGGAGATACTAAATTAGTAGCACTTTTATTACGGTTTATTTATAGAATCCAATCCACACAAAAATACCTTTACATTCTACTTTCTCTCTGTCCCTCTCTCCTTCTCTCTCTCTCTCTCTCTCTCTTTTTCCCTCTAAAAAGAGTTACGTCCTTGAACATACGTGGGTGGCTCAAGAACTCCGTCTTTTCTGTTTCCATGTGGAATTTTCACATCACCAAATGAAAAAGGAAAGTGTGGAGTCAAAGTCATTATTTCTGCTTTTCTACACATATACATACATATGTACAAGTGCTATTTCACCAAATGTTTCACGTCAACCAAAAACTTTTCCCGTTCCTATACAGTCCTATTAGATCCCCAAAGTTATTCAAAGCCAGCTTCCAACCACCACATGTTTCGAGGCTTTTCAGTTTTTGCTCCCCAAAAAGGAGAAAATTAAGAGGGCAAACAACGGACCAGAAGGTAGGAGTCATCCCAAAATATATTTTCCTAGACATGTTTTTCTTCTACATTTGTTTCTAATTTCCACAGGGTTTTATGATTATGAATTAAATTTGGAACAAGAGTTTTCTGCTAGTAAAAAAGGAGAAAGCGCAAACATTTCCAGGATTTATCCACATTCAAAAAAATTACCATTTTATTTGACCAACATCCAACTTTGATGTGCGTCACTGGACGCACTTTGTGTGGATGGGACTGGAAGGGAAAGAGACATGGGAGGCACAAAGAGAGAGCGAGAGAAGGAGACAAATAAGAGCGAGAGAAGGAGACACAAATAGAGAGCGAGAGAAGGAGACAAATAAGAGCGAGAGAAGGAGATACAAATAGAGCGTGAGAGACAGAGACACAAATAGAGATCATAAGAAGACAAATAAGAGGGCGGGCGAGGAGATACAAGTAGACGAGAGAAAGAGACACAAATAGACCGAGAAGTAGAAAGAGATACAAATGGAGAGAGGAAAACATATTCAAACTGGGAAGAAAGCATGGAAGAGAAAGTCGGAATACTAATTCGAAACAAACAGATAAAATGAAAATAGAAAATATGGAAGAAAAACATAGCAAATAAAATACAGAAAGCCAGTTGTCTCTTCTGTATATAATATGTAATTACATACCCTGACAATGTAATACCGGTAGAAGCTTGTCAATTTATGTATAACCTCTGTTTTGACTGCCTCCATCAGCATGAATAGGAGTAAGGGCTTCACTATAAAATAAAAAATAGCCCATACGAGTGGGTGAGTGTGAAAGCTACAAAGACACAAAAGTCCTCGTGACGGCGGTACTACCTCAATATCCTCCCTCAGGAGAGACAAGGACATAAAAGTCGAGACAAGGATATATATTCAATTATATTTTTATAGCCTTTGAATGATATGGGGAAGAGAGAAAGGGAGAACGAGACCAGAGTTGAAATAACAACAAAAGGAAAAGGATAGGGAAAGTCAGGAATAAGAAAGGATGTTGGGAGGAATATAACAGTGATTTTTCGCCTTGTATTCTCCCATTTGGAACAAAGTCTAAGGGAGAGAGATTGCATCCTCCCGGTCTCGCACTCCATTTTGTTGTACATCTTCTACTCACCATTTCCTATGTTCACTTTCATTGAAACTCCCATTGGTATTTTTTCTCCTTGTTTTTTTCAATGTGAATAAAGTAGCCCGGATGAGTATTTGAAGAGGAGGGAAAATAGGAAAAAGTGACTCACAAATAAACTTTAACAGAAGTTGCTGAGACCAACACAATGGGTGTTTCTCCCCTCATTTTTCTTTCATTCACTCTCGCTTTTTATTTTCTCTCTCCCATCTTTTGCTTTCTCTCTCTCTCCCATCTCCTCTTTTACAGTCTCTCTCTCTTTCTCTCACTTCTCTGTTTTTTCTGTCTCCCTTCCTCGCTCTTCCTCCCTTTCTTCTCTGCCTTTTTTCTCTTGCACTTGTTACTCTACCACATCCCCATAAATTTCCTGGGGATATATGTACGCCCATGTACGTCAGTGTTCATGGGGGGAAATGGAGAAAGAGTGAGAGAGAATTGTAAGTACTTTCACCAGAATAAGGGTGCTTCAATGGATATGGCCGTGTATTTTTCAAGTGTACGATTTGCTCATTTCTTTATTTATAAAATAGATCGTCCTAACTTGGACCATGCTTTCCCTTTTTTTTGCTTTCTCTTAACGAAATTTCTGTTTCTCTCCCTCTATTTTTGCTCGGTACTGTTTATCCACCCGGTTGTTGATCTTTAATTCAAAAATCTCGTTCGTATATTGATGATTTTGCTGTCGTTCGCGCTCTTTACTCATTTTGAATGAGACAGAACATGTGTTTATTTAAGGGATACTTTGTAACTGGAGGGTTTGGTCTATTTTTGTCTTCTCTTTTTTTATCTCATGGCATTCAGATTTACGGTAATTTTTTCATATTTTCATTACGCTCCTATCCAATACTTTCTCCTGTGTGTCTTCCGATTTTCTCTTGTCTCCATTTGGTTTCGAAGATCTCTTTCTGAAAGATTTTGTTCTGCCCACGTTCTTCACTCTTACTAGTGCTACCAGCATGCAATGATTCAATTTTTTCTTTGCCCTCGTTTGCGTCTTTTTTTGTGACTTCCTTTCTTTTTGTGCCAAAGTCTTGGTCTGAAACCCTCTTTTCCATGATTTGTAGGAACTTTGGCTCAAGCGTTTTATGAGAATGGGGAAGAATGTAAAAGGGCGCATATACTTATAATAGTAAAAAGGGGAATACTGACTATATGGCTACTGAGAGAGACGCAAATTGAAAACGATTGAGAATGATTTGTAAGTACAAGTTAATATCCCGTGTTCATCCTTTAAAATACGTGGGGACGACAGTGCGCCAGTCTTTTTTTATTTCGTATGCCATTTTTCATAGGATTTTGAATACGTTTCTTGCATCCATAAATACGCGAATTTGTCCTCAGAAATTTTTTCTTACACATTTTTACGAGTTCAAGTTTCGGACACAAATTGGGGAATCTACGAAAAGACAAACCCGGGACATTTGTAGTACATTTGGAATGGTCAAACTAATTTTTAAGGAATTTTTTTATCCATACTTTTATTGATCTTCAGCATTATAGAGAGATTTTTAGTCTTGCATAGCTTTATTGATTGAAAAGATTTTGGTTGAGGAAAAACGGGGAATCTTTTTGCTTTTTCTCCATAACCTTCAAAAGCGCATCGTCAGGGAAGAATCAAATAGGATTATTTCCTTAATACACAAAAAGTTCGTCTTCAATGAAAAAGCATAGTACGTTAATTGTGCTTTACGGGAAAATGTAGACAATAACGTCGTTAATGGAAGCTAGCTGGAGATGATCACGTTTGAGCCTTTACTAACAACGAAGCCTTTTCTGGGACTGGCAATGTCCGGATCATTTCCCAGTTTCCGGCTGGTTATTGTTTTCTTCTCTCAATATCTTTGGAGGTACAATGGCCCTAGGGAAAAGACTTTGCAAACTTTTTTTGCTTGTCCAAGATGACTTCTACCCTTTGAAGTGAACATCACCATTATTACTGCTGTAATACCACTCGCCTTTGGCCTTGTCATTCCTTTTCTCCTTTCACTGTCTATAAGCTATGATTCAATATCCACTTAAATTTCTCAATTTTTTTCGGTTTCTTCGGCTTGCGTCCTTCTGTATCTCTTTCTCTTTTCCTTGCTTTTCTCCTTTCGTTCCATATCTCTCTTTCCTTCTCTCTCCCTCTCTCTTTTTATATTTGTCACTCTTCCTTGCTTTCTCCATCTTTTTCCCTTCTTTTCTTTATTTTTCTCATTCTCTCTCTCTTTGTACTGCCCTTTCTGTTTCTTTTTTCTCTCAATACTTTTATCCTCCTCTCCGTATTTTTTCCTCGCTCCTTTTTTTCGCTCTTTCCTTTTTCGTCTTTCTTCTCTCTCTCTCTCCTTATTTTTTCGTTTCTCTCTTCTTTCTATCTATTTTTTCGTCTCTTCCTTCTTTCTGTATTTCTGTTTTCGTCTCTTCCTTCTTTCTGTATTTCTGTTTTCGTCTCTTCCTTCTTTCTGTATTTCTGTTTTCGTCTCTTCCT
>JAQGBT010007450.1:0-10977 GCA_034698585.1 Disparrhopalites patrizii
GTATTTTAAATTTAAATACAAAATTCAAATAAATGTATTTAAAATACGTATTTTAAATTTAAATACAAAATTCAAATGAATGTATTTAAAATGCGTATTTTAAATTTAAATACAAAATTCAAATAAATATTTAAAATGCGTATTTTAAATTTAAATACAAAATTCAAATAAATATTTAAAATGCGTATTTTAAATTCAAATACAAAATTCAAATAAATGTGTTTAATTTACGTATCGTATGTGTTCATTTGTATTTTAGAGCACATATTCAACAAATCACAATACTCTATTTTGCGTTTGGTGAACTTTTAAATCACAAAATACAATCAAATATATACTTCCAAAAAACTCCTGTATTTAAATGCAAATTACAAAATACACGTAGAAAATATCTGTATTTGGAAATACAATTGCAAAATACAAAAATTTATTTTCAATACGAAGTATGTATTTTCTCTGATATGTACGTATGTTCTTGGGAATCTAGTCAGAGCTTCACTATGGAGAATAAATGATTTTGGCGAACTAGAAGGAAATGCAGTTAGTCGGAAAAAATTCGCTCATGGACAATATACACTTGTTTGTTTGCCTTTTGAAGGGTGGTGGCCATAGATTAATGGCTTGTATGCCTCCCATCAATCCCCTCTTGGTACGTCCTCTTATTAAGCCACAAGAATGTCTTTTTTATAATATTTTTTTACATATAGCTATGCATACACATATGTGTATGTACATATGATATATCACAATATTTTTCGAAACTGAAGAATACCACATCCTCCTTGGCTTCTCCCTTTATACTCTGAATTGTGTGAATCACTTGCCATGGAAGCTCCAAAGGATTTTGTGGCACACGCACATGCACAAACTCTGATCAAGGTAAAAGCCTCTCCATCGCTTCCTTTCCTTTTGCTCATATCATTCTCCAGAGTGGGGAAAAAAACCCTTGGCTGGAGCTGGAAGTGGCTCTCTCCTGGATTTCCCAACGCATTTCTTCTGGTTTAAAATTACCAATATTGTACTTACACCCAGCAAATGTAACAAGAGTGTCCTCCCACGAACTTTCAACTAATTTACCAAAGTACACACAAATTTTGTGCTCCCACCCTGCCTATCCTGTACATAGCAAGGACTTAATGCATACTAATGATACTAAGCAATGAATTTCAGCTGTGGGATGGTTATACTTCTTGTGAATATGATTAGAGGGCCATTTCCTCTTTTCCAGATATGTATTCCTTTCTTGTACACGTCAAGAGGTGAACATTCACATTTATCACCGTGTAGGCTGTGGGCACACAAGCTTTTTTTTTTGTATGAAGACAGAAAAATGCTTGTGTCATAATGCATCGATGCAGGTTTGAGACTTTCACATTCACCTGCTCTCCAATATCTCTTTATTTCTTGTCTCGCCCTCCCTTATCTTTCATTCACGCCTTTGCCCCTTGTTATTCCGATTTGCCTCACTTTCCCCTTTTTACATTGTGTAAAGAGGGAATCCTTTTTTCGCTTTTCACTCTACCCGTTCTCTCCAGTCGTTGTCTGCATTATTTCTCTCTCTTTTCACTCTAGCCGTGTCTCTCATATTTCTCTCTCTTTTCTCTCTAGCCGTGTCTCTCATATTTCTCTCTCTTTTCACTCTAGCTGTTGTCTCTCATATTTCTCTCTTTTCTCCCTAGCCGTTGTCTCTCATATTTGTCTCTAGTATTTTTCTATCGCCGTTGTTTGTATTATTTCTCTCTCTTTTCTCTCTCGCCGTTGTCTCTCATATTTCTCTCTCTTTTCTCGCTGGCCTTTCTCTCTATCTCTATCATATCTCTAGTCTTTCTCTTTATCCCCATTAATCTCCGTAACCTTTCTCTCACTGCTTTCTCTCTAGTCTTTCTCTTTGTCTCACTAATTTCTCTTCTATCTTTCTCTTTATCTCTCCCTCATCTTTCTCTCACTGATATCTCTCTATAGCCTTTGTATCTCCTTCTGTGATATCTTTCTAGCTGTTCTTTCTATCTTTATTATATCTCTAATCTTTCTCTCACTGATTTCTCTGTAACGTTTTTCTCTCTTTTTTGATTACTTTTATATCGCTCTAACATTTACATCTCTCTAATCTATGTTTCGCTGATTTCAATGTATTATAGCTCTCACGGATTTCTCTGTACACAGTCTTTCTCTCGCTGATTTATTCTCCGTAGTATTTCTCTGAAATCTTTCTCTCGCTTATTTCTCCGTAGTATTTCTCTCGCTGATATCTCTTTAGTCGTTCTCCTTCGTTTTTTCTTCCTTTATATTGCTTATTTCTCTCTAGCTTGTTTTTTCTTTCACACAAATATTCTTGTTATTTTCTATCTCCTTTCTCTGTTTCGGAGCACTTTGTACTTTCTCTCTCTCTTTTCTCTCTACCGTTTGTATTTATTTTCTCTCTTGTCGTTCGCTGTCCTTCTTCTCTCTTGCCTTTTTATTTCTCTCCGGATTTCTCCCTATAGCTCTTTATTTAGCTCTCACCTTCTATTTCTTTTCTGTATATAAAGACTATATCTATCTACATGCTTCTGTTTCCTATTTCTCTCACATTTCCTCCCGTTCTTCCGTCCATTTTCTAATGCTAAACCTGTCACAATGTTGCTTTAGTCCGTATGTATTTTCTCTGCTATATTACATATATACCTCAATATGTATTTTCTACCGCTTTTATTTATTTCCACTTCCGTTTTTCAACCCTTTTTGTCTCCCTTCTCTCTCTCTCTCTCTCTCTCTCTCTCTCTCTCTCTCGTGTTTTCTCTTTGTAAGTGTCATATCTCTTCCTCTTTTTCTCACTCGTCCTCTCGACTATCCCTCGCCATCTTTCTTCCTGGTATTAGTAATTTCCTACGGGTTACATTGTCCCTATCCTGTGTTTATTTAAATACCTTTAGCAGTCAAGCGTTTACTAAGGGTTCCCTCTTCCCTCTGTACACTTTACGGTGCAGTCAAAATAAAAAGAGGATAGAAGAAAACTAATACACAAAAGGTTTACACACAGAAAGTGGAAGAGCTTTGGAATAAACACGGGAGTGCGTGGCATCCCACATCGATTGAGTTCATGGAATTATTGTCATTATTATCACATACATGCAAGGCACACACTACGAATGACACGCAAAAGAGCAGGGAATTATTATTAAACAACGTTTTTCCCCCCTTCTTGGGCATATGCCAAAGTTGATTGTTGTTCCCTTTCCAGTGGCGAGGGAGAGAGAGTAAAAGGAGGGAGAAACTACAAACAATAAGTTCAAATTATATTGCTCATTCTGCCAGCTGGAAGACGTAATTTGACATGAGTACAAAAGACCCACTCACGACATTTTATATCACAATCCCATAAACGCATGGGCCCCATTGTGGAGAAGTGGCCATGTATTTTTAAATTAATTCTCAAGCCTTCCCAAAGGGGGGGAAAAGCCCCTGACGAAACAAGGAGACTTTATTGAGAGTGTCAAAGGGGGGGGGAGTGTATTTTTTAGGTGTGAAAAGAGTCAAGAGGAAGAGAGAAAATGGGGAAATATTTGACAATTGAATTGGTCCGTTTTTTTTACGGGGAAAGTTACATCCTTATGATTTATGGGGGACGAAAAAAAATAGACAAGAGCTTTCTTTGTCCGCTCTTCCACATGCGTTCTCGAATAAATCCTCTTATTCTTGCTTAGGTATATGTATACATACATAAATTTATATATACAAATTATATAATATATACGTATGTATATGTTTGTATGTGTAATATTTCAGTATATAAGGATAAATGCCTTGTCACGTCCGATGTCCGACGGAATCTTGTAAAAATAAACATTTTCGGTTCTAAATAATCTAATCACATCCAACACAATTTCCCCGTCCCATAAAGCGGGTGCTTATTCCATGGTATTGATCCCGGAAGAAACACAATGTATTTTAGATGGAGAAAACAGCCTTAAAAAATTTCCAGGGAAAAAAAGTCACGGAATACAGTTGAGTCTCTCTATAACAAGCCTCTGTATAATAAGATTTTCCATATACAGTGGACTCTCCTTATACCGGCCCTCCCATAAGAGAACTCACTCTAAAACAGCAGTGCTGAAGCCCCCCTACAGCTTTACCATGTAAAGTGCTCTATAAGAGCACTCTTTATAACAGGAGTTACTCTATAACAGCAGGGTATTTTCTTCCCTCGGTTACATTCCTCTCACTATAACAACACTTTCTTCTTATAAGAGCATTAGCGTCTTAGTCAGGTATCCCTTTAACATTAGCTTTTTCTCTATAAAAGCACCGGTACTCTACTCTATACCAGCACAATTTTATTCTTTTAACACTAAAATGTAAATATTTACGCCAAATTGTGTAAATATTGTTAGAATTTAGAAAATTAACTAAGTTAAGCCTGAAAATCACCTTAGTTAATTAATATTAATATTTTTTAACTAATTCTCTATACCAGCAGTTCGTTATAAGAGCACTTTTGCTGGTACAGATAGGGTGCTTTTATAGAGAGTCGACTAAAACAAGATTTGTCATTCCCAAGTAGCATTTATACATTATGAAGTTGTTCTATATAACAATATTTCAATGACAACATTTCTCTATGTAACAATATATTTTTTCCCGCCCTTCACAACGGAATTACACGTGTTAGAAGTTCCGTATAACAACATTTTTTGAGCGCGCAAAACGGTGAGACTAAACACCGCGCTGGAGCCAAATCATCAAGTTTTAAATAGAATTCTATAATCTGCATTAAAACACATGCAAATACCTTTTTCTAATGAGATTTTTGTACAAAAATTTTAGTTTCCTTTCGCCATTTCCTTTCGCAAAATTATTCATGTTCCGCATAACAGCATTTCTCTATAGTAACATTCATTTTTTGAGCGGGCAAACGGTGAAACCAAACACCGCGCTGGCGCCAAATCATAAAGTTTCAAATGAAATTCGGAGCATTAAAACACATGTAAATGCCCATTTAAAATGGGATTTTTGTACTTTAGTATCATTTTGCCCCAAGATTATGTATGCTCCGTATAACAACATCTCTCTATAGCAACATTAGTCGTCCTCCTCTCGAATGTTGCTATAGAGAAGTAATCCTAAATGGACGGCAGGTGCGGGGGAAGCCCCAGTATTTATTGACAAGAGTAATTTTTCCCCCTGCAAAAACCTAAAAGCTTGTCCTTTCATCTATAGGGAAAAGGCACATAATGTTACATGCACATAATATACATACATAATGCTATGTCATAGAAATGAGAAAAACACCTGAAGCTCAACATAATTATATTTTGGAGGGCATTTGTTCCTTCTGGAAATGTGACAGTGCTCAGGAGCCATGGCAGAGGATGTCACTTTACCAAAAATAATAATAATAAGCACGCCAACCCCCGCCTTTTTCCACCTTATGGGTCTTCCTTTGCATGTTGAGGACGCATCTTGTATTATTTGAGACCATTAGAAAGTGCTTGAGAGCCCGTGACTAATTGCATTTGGGAGAAGCTTTCCCCCCATGTACTCTGGGGACACTAATGATGAACTACAGATTGGGGGATATTTACAGGGAAAAGGAGGCAATGGAGTTATTATTGAAGGAGAAGATGCTCCATTTTCTAAATGAGTTTTTTTTAAACCTGACCGGTGAGTAGAAGGTTCTATTTGAGTGCTTCCTGCTTTAATGGATGCTCAATCAGAGGGACGGGGAAATCCCTGGGAAATCTAAATAGAGCTCTGACGCAGAAAGGAAAGGTGAAAGTGATTTTGGGTATTTCAGGCTCGTATTTACAGCCACACACACGTCAGACACCATGGAACGCGGCTAAACAAGATTTAAAAAGGTATATGAATTGTTCGTATGTAATGATTATACAGTGGAGTCTCTCTATAACAGCATCCAAGGGAGCCCAAAATTTCGCTGTTATAAAAGGAATGCTGTTATAGAGAGTACAATTATTATGCATTCTATGTACAAGGTGCTGCGAATTTCATGACGTTATGGAGAACATGCTGTTATAGGGGGGTGCAGTTATGAAGAAACTCCATTGTATATAGTGGAGAGGTGTGTCCTATAACAGCATTCAAGGGAAGGACGAATAATGTTGTTATAGAGATACGTTGTTACAGTCGAACCTCTCTATAACGGGCTCTCTTGTAACGGTTTTCTCTCTATACCGGTGGCTGAAAATGCTTCCCTCGAAAACTTTCTCCAATTGTTAGCATAGTTTCTGTTCTCAATAACGGTTTTTCGTTATAACGGGGAAAATATGCTGATTTAAGGGGAACGGTTATAGAGAGGTTCGACTGTATACGGAACAGGAACAATTTTTGGGCAATTTTTAGCATGTGTTTTAGGGCAAATTACAGAATTCTATTTGAAACTTGATGATTTGGCTACAGTGCGATGCTTAGTTTCACCGTTTTGCCCTCTCAAAAAATAAATATTGTTATAGGGAACTTCCAACACGTATTTTATTGTGAAGGGCAAGGAAAATATACAGTCGACTCTCTCTATAACAGTCCCCTGTGTAACAGTACTCTCGTTATAGCATCAGCAAAAAATGCTCCCCTCAGAAACTTTCTCCATTTGTTAAAATAGAAATGTCTGTTCTCTATAACAGCTTTTCGCTATAACAGACAAAATTTGATGCTTTACAGGGTGCTGTTATAGCAAGAGTCGACTGCATTGTTACAGAGAAATGTTGTTATAGAAATATTATTATATGGAAAGTTCATAATATGTATAAATGCTAAGGGGGAATGACAGAATTTGTTACAGTGGAATCTCTTTATAACAACTTTTCTACGGTGGAGTCTCTCTATAATAAGTCTCTTTATAACAACATTTCTCTGTAACAACTTTATTTTTCAGCCCTTCGTATATGTATGTCGTATACACTAAATGTTCTACATAACAACTTTTCCATATAACAGCTAGTTTTGCCCTTCCCTTCAGGGTTGTTATAGCGAGAGTCCACTGTAGCTATATATATACTTCTCCAATTATTCCGAGTATGATAATTTTGAGCATAAGTAAACAAATTTGAAAATTGAAATTATTTCAGGGTTGTTTTTTAACCGTCTCCGTAACTCCATATTTTGTCCAAATTCTGATTTGGAAATGTAGCTTTAAGTAGGATTTTCAAGTTTGAAGTTAAAAAAGGAACTTATATAGTTTAAATGAACGGATTTTCTGCATTTTTTTCGAATTTCTATGAGGTGAAAAAATTATCTTCCACTAGACATGTGCATCAATCTCTTCTTTGTGGCAACATGGCGTATTTGACTATTGTCATGTTCGTATTTAGTGGCTTCCATTTATAGTTTTATAGGAATCCATGCTTGGCACAACCAAATGTTTTTCACCAAATATAAATTTCCATTGTTTCTCTTCACATAAAAAAAAATCTGGGCATGAATGGATTAAAAGCCTTTGTTGACGCGCCAAAATAATTCTGTTTGTTGACACATCCAATGACCTCACACGAGCGGAAAATTTTTCCCTCCAAAAGCCCTCTGTCAATAACAAAAGGTAGTAGCCATGCAATTATGTGACAAGGTGATGATTGACCTGCGACTTGATTTTATGCGTGTCAAACGTCACACTTTACCATTATTGACCATAATTTTTTTTTAATTGTCGTTCACAAAAGAGAGTGTCTGGGCTAAACAATGGAGATGGCAAAATTATCCGAAAAATAAAAATTTATATACAAAAACGTAATGAGGGGTTTTGTTGTTCCAGAATTTTTATTTCCAAAATTAATTACCCTTAACTATATCATTTAACCATCTGGGACAATGAAATTGAGGTTGTCCGTGTGAAATCACAGATTTTGATTTTGATGCCTCAATCCAGCCCTTGTTAATTCTTGGGGAAAATTAAGATATTTATGGGAAGCGTGACAGATTTTTTTTAAAATTTTCACCGTAATTATCTTTTATCTGCTATTGTGCCACAAGGATTTAAATGGTTTGTTTTTGGAAAAACATTTTTTTTTATTTCTTGGGGAGCATTTTGAAGCAAGGATATTTGAACCGGTAATTGATCTCTTCCGCAATTGATGCTAATAGATTTTTAGCCCCTATAAATAGGGACAGGGACTCCCATGGTGCTCGTTAGATAGTTCTAGACGAATAATTGAGTGCAAAAAGGCTCACGCATTGATTTCTCCTGAAAATTTGCGTAAATATTTGTGCAAAATTGGTTTCAGTGATTGAATTTTATATAGAAATTTCAGAAGTTATACACTTTTTTTTAAGATCAAAAACAATTTTGTAATTGTGGGAAATTTCTGCTAATAAATAAAAATATCAATAAAAAATCAAAAATTTTTGCTAATAAATAAAAATATCAATAAAAAATCAAAAATTTCTGATAATAAATAAAAAAATCAATAAAAAACCGAACATTTCTGAAGACATCCCCAGCAAAGATGAATTTGCAAAGTGTGATCCTTTCGGCAGTTGTAGTCGTCCTTGCCATGATGGTGAATTATTCTTCTTTAATCAGACATTTTTTGACAGAAAAAATCTTCCACCAGATTTCCAAAATACATCTACAAAGAAAATTGTTTTGCTCAATATAGCCGTAAGAGGCTGTTTAGAAATTTAGAATGGTTCAAGTTGTGTCTGTATAATTTATTAAGATAATTAGAATTTCAAATTGAGTTGTGACTTACGATTATTGCTCATGCAGGCATGCGCAGACGCGGAACAGACCTGCAAGCAAGTTTTGGGGGAATTGACCAAGCGACAATTGAAGGGAATCACGACCTGCACCAAATCCATGAAGTTCAAGAATGGCAAGGAAAAATCCAAGAAGATGAATGTACGAAAAAGCACATTTATTTTAATTTAATTTTTATCTTTTAAATATTCAAACATTTTTAGTTTAACTTTTGCCTATTTTCATCTTCGTATTTTGACTGTCATTTAATTTGTATTTCGCTTGATTTACAGTGCATTCTCAAGTGCGCCATGGCCAACGAAGGATTGGTATGATTTCGTATCTATTTCAAAAAAAATGTGGCTTAAATATGACTTTCCCTAATTTTAAAAATTGAATTGTCCAACATTTCTCTGTTTTTTTTAGCTGAGCGCGGAAGGGAAAGTAGAAACGGATACGTTCTTAGCTTTCCTCGAAAGGGTGATGCCGAAGTTCATGCATGAAAATGCGAAAAAAGCGGTGGGCGGATGTCTTGAAAAATTCGGTAACATTTGATCATTTTCTTAATCCTTTTTGAAATCGTTTTTTTTTTGAATAATTTTTTGAACCATTTTTTGAACCATTTTTTTTTTGGCCATCAATTTGTGAATCAATTTTGCAATCATTTTTTGAATCATTTTTTGCATCATGTGTTGATTCATTTGTTGAATCATTTCTTAAGGTGTTTTTTGAATTTGTTTTTGAATCAATTGTTTTAAATCTTTTCTTGAACCATTTTTTGAATCATGTGTTGATTCATTCTTTGAATAATTTTTTGAATCATTTCTTGAGGTATTTTTTGAATTTTTTTGAGTCAATTGCTATAAATATTTTTTTTGAACCATTTTTTGAATCATGTGTTGATTCATTCTTTGAATCATTCTTTGAATAATTTTTTGAATAATTTTTTGAATAATTTTTTGAATAATTTTTTGAATAATTTTTTGAATCAATTTTTTCTTCATCATTTTTTGAACCAATTTTTGAAACGGTAGAGGTTGGGTACATAATTTCGGAAGAAAATCCTCCCATTAAATATTTAAAGTCGAAAATCGCTGTAATTTTTAATTTGTAAAACACATTGCACAAATTCAAAATAGCGTTCAATTATACAAATGAATTTAAAAATATTTTCATCAACATTCTCCTTCCTCAGCGGACAAGTTGGATCCGACGGAGGAATATTGTACTAGCTACGATCCCCTAATCAAATGCTTCATGATGTCACTTCCGCAGGTAATTGGAATGTCAAAAGCCAATCTGACAGTATACACACATCTATATATATTTTTTTTATAAATCGTACCTATTTAAAAAAAATTATTTCTTTATATTTTTTTGTATAGTTATGCCCATAAAGAAATTCTGGGGCATGGAGCAACGGATGTTTTCAAGCATTTCGTCTTCATCTTCTTCCTCTACCCGGGGAGGAGATGCTTATTTTCATGTACAATAATCCCGGCAATTGCTTGTTTATTCAAAGATTTAGTCATATTAGTATATTTTTAATCATGGTGAAACAATCTCAGAAGACAAATTAGTATGCGAGTAATTATTTTGATGTGCATTTTGTAGTAAAATTTGTGATCATTGTCAACAAATAAAAATCTCAAGACGAACTCCAATTATGCTGTCACAATTTTTGTATTGTGATTTTGTCCTTGTCTGATTTGCCTAATTCTATTGCTTAATATCATATTGCATCAATGGAGATATTTACGAGGTGAACTTTTACATTTTAAATGATTTTAGTATTTTTTAGCAAAATTCCCAAAAGCTCCTTATTCCCATTCCAGCCAAAAAACTAAAAATCCAAACGGAACCGGAGAATTAGAGCAAAAGGCAAGTATGCCATCTACCGTCCTGGCACTCAACCTTAGTTGTGTCTGGCATTGAGACAATGAATGCCGGGCCGTTTAGAGGGAAGGGAACACTATTTTTTAAAAAGAAAAACGATTTGAACCCACATTTACTGCTGCATAGTACAGTCTCACCTATCTATAACGGGCTCCTTTATAACGGTTTTATCTCTATAACGGTGTCAGAAAATGCTTCACTCAAAAACTTTCTCCAATTGTTAATGAAGACATTTCTGTTTTCTATAACGGTTTTTCGTTGTAACGGCGAAAATTTTGACGATTTAAGGGGAACCGTTATAGAGAGAGTCGACTGTATAGTGCATTTTGGCTTCCGCAATTGTGATCTCATCCATGCAAGAGAGAGACAGAGAGACAGAGAGACAGAGAGACAGAGAGACAGAGAGACAGAGAGAC
>JAQGBT010007451.1:0-10976 GCA_034698585.1 Disparrhopalites patrizii
TCGGGTGGGGATCGAACCCACGCCCTCTCCCAAGCAGCGTGCACACGGTAGCCACTGCACTACCTCGTCCTGGTCAGTACATGTATTTTATACATGTATTTTGTGATTTGTATTTAAATATTTAGATTTTGTGGAAGTATTTTGCTGTATTTTGTAATTTAAAAGTGCACCAAGGCAAAATAGAATTTGTAGTTTGCTGATTGTGCTCTAAAATACAAATTAATTCATCTGATACTCATCTGTTACAGTGAATACATTTATTTGAATTTTGTATTTAAAATACGTATTTTTAATGCAATTCTTTGTATTTTGTCATTAAAATACGTATTTGAATACATTACTAGCTACTGATGTATTTTGTAATTAGTATTTTGTGTTCGACATAAAATCCAATTTTATTGTAAAATGCAATTTTATTGAGTGTACATGTATTTCCTAATTAGTATTTGGAACTAAAGTATTTTGGCCATCTCTGGCAGTTTAATTGAGTAAGACCCACAATCTTCTCCAGTATTTCACCACAAACCATTTAAGCGATATTTGATCAAGATAATTTGCTTCCGCAGGACGATCTGCGCGCATGGATGAGAAAGTAAAGTGCCCGGAATGTCCCCAGACCTTCACTTCCGCTGTGGGTGTTAAATGGCACATAAGACGCACGCACCGACAGGAACAGCCCTACAAGTGCTCCAACTGTCCCTATTCTTCCTTCGAGAAACGTAACGTGGAGAATCATGAGACGACGCACTTTGACCTCTGACCTTTCGCTTGTTCCCAGTGCCCGTTTCGGACGAAGACGGCCGTGTCCTTGAATTCGCACGGCAGAACACACTTGAGAAAAGAGGAGAGGCGACGGTATTCTTGCATCGTTTGCGGAAAGGCCGACTACTTATCCAAATTGAGCCTCGCTGCGCACATCCGAGCGCACACGGGCGAGGGCTCGGACCGCTTCAAATGCCAATATTGTCCCGAAGCCTTTCCTAATAAACGTCTTGGCATCCCATATATACACTCACACGGGCGCAAAGCCATTCAAGTGCTCGGATTGCTCGTACGCTGGCGTTAGTTGGGACAATCTTCAGCGTCACATAAAATGCAATCACACTGATGATAAACTCCACAAGTGTCATTTGTGCGCCTTCGCGACCGCCTCCAGATCCACCTTGACCCGACACATGCCCACTCATGCCGGAGAGAGGCCCTTCTGATGCAAAATTTGTTCCCGTGATTTCGCATCGAGGAACGGTCTAACCGTGCATTACAGACATACGGGGGAAAAGCGTTATCAGTGCAAGATTTCCCCAGTAAAGCATTTGCATGTTCCGCTAGCCTGTCCAGTCACATGCGCAACCACTCGGCCGAGAAATCTTGCGCATGTCCATTCTGCTCCAAATTTTTCAATACACGTTCGGATGTGAGGGCTCACCTAAAGATTCATTTGGACGAGAGGCCATTCAAGTGTGAACTGTGTCCAAGCGCCGCCAAAATCCTAGTTAACTTGAGAAATCATCAGGCGAGGATTCACGTTGGCGTGAAGCCACACAAGTGCCAGCGCTGTGCCTACGCAACTTTTTCTAAACATGATATCTAGACGCATTTGAGACGTCACGTGGGAGAGAAGCCGTACAAATGCAAGAAATGCCCGTATGCCAGCGCCGGCTCTTCCAATTTGTATCGTCACTCCACTTTCCATTCTAACGGGGCCCCTTTCAAGTGCGATTAGTGTTCCTTTGCAACGTTCCTGAACTATGTGCTAACGAAACACCGGAAATGGCACCAACCATCGCTCGATCCTAAAATGAATGTCGAATCTAATGTCAACATCGAATTGAACATGATTAATCTGGACTGGGGCGGGAGACGACACCGGAAGACAGATTTTCGAATGAAAAAATGTTCGCCGTGTCCACTTAAGTGTCAAAAGCAGTGTGGGCATCGCTGGGTCAGGGGTGTGCTTCTTCAAAGGTGTGACAAGTCTTAAGTCTTGATGTCAGATTAAAGGGTGATACGTTTGTAATTCACGTGTATTTATACATATACACGTACACGTGTATGTTCTGTAATGTACAGAAGAAAAAGAATTTAACAAAAGGTTATCGGCATGACTGAATATATCAAACAATCAAATTAAAATGCAATTTATTGTTTTTCTTGGGTTAAATGAACGGAGAATCCCATTGATTTTTGGAATTAAAATGATGTTGAAAAAAATTTATAAAAGCTGTCTCGTTTAGCACTTACATGCATATATCAAAGCATCAATATTTATTTGTAAGTGTAAGTAACTATTACAGTGGAATCTCTCTAGTACAAGTATCTGTATAACAACATTTCTGTATAGCAACATTATTTTTCCGCCTTCGTGCGTATAACATACATATTTTATGTTCTATATAACAACTTTTCCCTGTAACAATATTTGTTGCCATTCCTTCAGTGTTGTTGTACAGTGGAGTCTCTATATAACAACTCTGAAGGGAAGGGGAAAAAATATTGTTACAGGGAAATGTTGTTATATAGAACATAAAAGATGTACCTTACATGTACAAGGGTCTGGAAAAATAATGTTGTTACAGAGAAATGTTGTTATAAAGAGACTTGTTATTATTGTAAACTGCTGACGTGACAAGTTAATTAGACACAAGGTCAGATACAGACAACGTATTATTTACGTGAGAGCCATCATGAAGCACATTTTATATTTCCATACTATGTACACATATACAGTGGAGTATCTCTATAACAAGTATCTTTATAACAACATTTCTGTATAACAACACTATTTTTCCGCCCTTCGTACATATAACGTACATATTTTATGTTCTATATAACAACTATTCCCTGTAACAATATTTGTTGCCATTCCTTCGGTGTTGTTATAGAGAGACTCCATTGTAATTACATATGTATAATAAATCAATTTACATATTGTTGTGAAATAATCTAATTAAACGTATGTAGTGCCGCGGGTATGACGCAGTGAGTTACAAAGAATGCTGTAGAATGTTTCGCCAGCCGCGACAAAAACGGAGCAACCCCAGCAACCGAGCCAGAAATAGAACAATATGTAGAGATTCGTGCCGTGCAAGGAGAGAGGGCGCTCTTTTTCGCTGCTACGAATGTACCGATTTCTTCTTATTTTCTTGAATTCCATCTTGGTGGCACATTTGGACGGCGAGTACAGTTTCTCCCATTGCCCCCAGATGAGGTTTAACCCCCCGGAAATGGCGTGGTCCAGCCGCCGGATCCAGGTGAAGAGAAACTTCCGTGGAATTCGCCACGTCTGGATGTACAATTTCAGATCGGTTGTCAAAATGCCGTCGCCGATGTGGTTGCTCTGCAATAATAGGCCAGGATCCGTGTCCATTTCGTCCAGAACTTGCTCCCAGAAGTATTCAAAGTCGCCTTCCAGCAGCATCAACGCCGTTTTGGGCTCCTTTAGCGTTGTGCGCAAAAGCCGCTTCACACTTCGTGTTGAAACGCAGTGGAAATTCCAGAGATCGGATTTCTCAAAGAAGTTATCAGTATCGATTGAATTTTCACGCTCCTTTAAAATCCGGAATTCGCGTTTATCCCCGCGAATTTCGATGCACTCCCTCGGACATCCACGCTGACGCGCTACAAAATTTGTGCTAACAAATTCACCCTTTCCTTCCGAGAAATTTAGCCTCCGTGGTTTTCCTCGTGTGATTCCCAGGGGGATGTACGCCGTGAAATTTTCCAGATCCAGGAGTCTCTCGTGGGTCATTGTGAAAGGATACGGCGCCGAGAATTGACATTTGATGCAGCCCTTGTACGCCTGGCAAAGGACGACGCTGAGGAGGAGCCAAGGAATGATCAAGAGCATACGCCAATCCCGCCTTTTGGCCAATTCAAACTCTTCCAAGCTTTGCTCCAGGAAATAGCCTAGCGTGTAAAATGCCACCGTCGGATAGTCCGGAACGCGGCTACCTTTCCCAGGCGATTTGTACAAGAGAAAGGATAGAAAGACCATTGCGAGGCCCAAAATAAGCCAGGAGTTCCAATCCAAAGGTTTTGTGTAAATCTCCAATCCTGTCCGCAAACGCTTTACCCCGTCCGATGTGACGAAGCGAAGCTTTTCACCCTCCGCAATCGGCATACGGGAAAGTCCGAAGGCGGGATCAATTCCTCCGGCATTAAATTGCATAGTCGGAACGGGAATGAACATGGACTCGTTTGCAGCTGCGCCCACGTACGTGAACAAGTTGACAAGGCGCATATTTCGAACCGGCACTGTATTTGCATCCGATAATTCAATGTTGCTGGGCAGAATTACATCGCTTCCGGCCATGAATAAAATATCCGCCTTGGTCTGCCTAATCCGATGGATGCAACTGTGAATCGGACATGTTTCGACGATGTCGGAAGGCATAAAAATTTGAGCGTTGTGTCCATTCCAGGGAATTAGTAAGACTGGTGTGAATGGAAAGAAAGAGCCTGCGAACATGTAATCGAACATTTTCGGAAATGTCGTTCCAGTTTCAAAGTAAATGTGCATTTGTGGCTTTAAGAAGTTATCGTGTACAAATAGCGCAGTTTTCTTTGTGTGTGGAGATATCTTCAACTCCCAACGAGAGTGATGTATGTCGTTGGACCAAAATCTGTTGATAATTCGAACATATTTCTCAGTTTCTCCATCCGCCCCGATGTTAAATGTGGTCACAGTTACGTACTGATCAAGTAATCGACGGGATTTCTGTAGCGTTCTTGGGACATCCCGAAGTATTTGCAAATTGCCCAGGAATTCCAGGAGAGGACTGAATGTGTAGATTACGTACGGATCAAGCATTTGGGCGTATTTCACGTCCAAGGAATTCCCTCGGAGGATTGACAGGGAGCAGGGGGACCATTGGTTGACCACATTTGAGGACTCTGGGATTATCGGGGTCGATATACTGTAAGGATATGCGTTAATACTTTCAGCAGCTGCAATATACAGTATAGCTGAAATGTATTTCAACATTCTTGAAAGATGAGAAATTTGTTTTGTCGCAACGAGCGGAAAACGCTTGCACTTTAAACTGTGTTATTCGAAACAATGTATGCTGACAAAACTGGGCCATTGGTATTTTTTTAATCCACATATTTTTACTGAACTTGCATTAGTGAAGCTGAAGTGTTTCCCGCATTTGGTAAAATGATGAAACAGTAATTGCACTCTGGTCGTAGGCGCATTATGTGGAAATCTTTTAATACGGAACTACTGTCAAGTTTCCCCGTAAAAAATGAGCAATTATGTTGTTTTTTGGGTTGCTGTCTGTATAAAAAAATTCAAGGGCAGGAAAATTTATATCGTTATAGGTAAACGTACATATATGTGGGCACAAAGGACAAAAACAATTTTGGAGTGCCCCGACACAAGCGTCGTAAAATCGTCTGCTAAATGTGTGTTTGCGCTTGTTATAAAGGTTTATTTATTCATGTGAAAACGTTATAAAGAGTCTTGCATGAAGGATCCACGGTGCCCAATTTGTTTATTAATTGAATTCAAATAATATACTAAATATATATAATAGTAATGCAAAGCTGAATTGTATTACCCCATATACGACAGAAAATTTAATCAGCCTGCTTTTCATGTGGTAAAACTTCAATAGAATGCAACGGAATTGCGATCGCAATTTAATGAACATTGTTAACATGACTCAACGATGGATTTACTGGAATGACGACCACTATACAGAAATACGTGTTATGTTTAAATAGTAATAATAACTACCTGTATTTACACTGTAAAGTGTAAATGAATTACATACAAGCTCAAAGCTACCCAATTTTGTAACCCAAAATTGGGTACCCAAAATTGGGTACCCAAAATTGGGTAGCGTTTTTTTGAACACATTTTTTGAACGCGTTTTTGAATATATTTGTTAACTCTTGTTATCCCTAAAAATGCATGCTCATGAAGGCTATCCTATATATGTATGTATCTTTGGCGCAGTTCTGTGGTACATACTAGCAAATAACGCGTACATACTTTTGATGGCAACTCCAGATTTGGACCAAACTTTTTTTACACATTGACCCCACTAAGGGGTGACCCAATATGAACTTCGTTTGGGCTAGTTCGAACTGCAGGACGAAAAAAAAAATGTGCAATTTCCGAAATGAAAAAAGTTTAAATTGGGACCCTTAGAACACGATATTTTCTTATTCGATATAACATGACGGAAACTTCCATTTTTCATTTCGACGGCTTCCTCCCCAATACCCAATACTACAGAACGCTGCTTAAGGTATCCTTACTATAGGGCTGCTAGGCCTATATTATTCTATCTTTATTATTTATTATTATTTATTTTCGATGGCTATCGCATCACGTTAGACCCATTTATTAAGGACTACAATGCTAATTTGGTCACAATTCAAAAAGTAATATCGACGCCGCCAGTGAAGTCGATTATTCTAATGAATGTTGCTACGGCCTCTGACATCTTCCGTTTTATGTGAACTTTCTCTGGAATACATAACGCGCTCCAGTACAGAGATTTGTAAAAAATACCTGGGAGAAAACGCAACAAAACCGAAGCACTGAAGCGGAGAACAGAGTGAGTAGATTTCAAGTTTTTTTTAAAAGAAAATCACTAGTATGTCCGCGCCGTCTACTGCAGGTAAACGTTATAAGCGTGTCAGAGATTCCTCATACAATTTTTTTAGAATATGAAAGGACCCCAGCACAAAATGCCTCGGTTGAAGAGCCCGTTCTTACATATAGAAACGAGGTTCTAGGAGAAGATTGGGCGGCCTTCTATTCTGTATGAAGATGACAGGAGTTACAAAAATACTGAAGTATTCGTAGCCACATGCTACATATGTAATACCTAATGAATCCTCAATGGACCCAAGTTCTCATTGGGTATATAGTTTTGACTATCTAGATATATATAAAGGATCAGGTAAGTATGAAGTATGATTGTATGATAGCCCAATACTGATTTACGTTAGTAAGATTTCATTAATTCATGCCAAAATGCTTTTACACGAAACCCCCCCCCCCAGTTTCTCCTAACTTTTGTCAGTAGTTCATTAACCAGTCAAATTGTTGTGTGATTGATAATTGTGAAGGAAATCTCACAATAGACAATACTGTGTTGTTGATCTAGAAATAAGAATGGATTCTTTCCATGCACTAATCATCAAACTCCGGTGGGTCTGCGAATTAATTGTTTCATTCAAATGTGACCAGATTGCATCCGCATCATTTCAAATGATGCGAATGCATGGCCATAACAAAATTGCAAAACATTTCGTCCACAATTGAAAGATTTATTTTTACCATACAAATTTCCTGCGAAGAACGGCTGTCGATGGTGTTTATTTTCGTGTCTGTATGCTTATGCATCGTTCATAAATTCTATATATATGTAAGAACACACCTAATTCCAGCGTAAAATACTCCTAACGGTTCTACAGTGGAGTCTCGTTACAACCGCATCCAACGGGAACAGAAATTCTGCTGCTATAACGAGGTTTTTGGCTAATGCTGTTGTATAGGAAACACATTTAACATGTTTTTATATACCGGCGGCTCAAATTTCCTGACGTTATAACGATTTTTTAACATTATGCTGTTATATAGAGAGTTGTTATAGAGAGACTTCACTGTATATAGATACGCTCGTAATTCCGACTGTATGTATACACAAACATTAGCAGCAACATCACCATCGTGTTGGATGTAATATTTGGATAATACGCAGTATTTACAACAAATCCTCAAAGCGTGTGGAATATATGTAACCGCAAGAACATTTTGAAGGGTATTAACGCTTCCTACAATGCCACACCCGTGAATCTGGTGGAATATTATTGAAAAATTTGGGCATATAACTAAATCTAAAAAATTCACATCCAATAAATCCATAAAAATTTTACGCACGAGCGCAAAAAAATTCCGTGGCACTTTTAATGAATGCTCAAGAATTTTCACACACGCCGTATTATTTAATCATATATATACATATATGCAAAGATTAATACATTTCTGCTGGTGCCTGAAACACTTTTAACAGCTACCAACGACACGTTCAATGTCATTTCTTTTCTTTGGCATTAGCCTA
Organism: Disparrhopalites patrizii; assembly: GCA_034698585.1. Lineage (NCBI taxonomy): Eukaryota > Metazoa > Arthropoda > Collembola > Symphypleona > Sminthuridae > Disparrhopalites > Disparrhopalites patrizii. The sequence goes on from JAQGBT010007451.1 coordinate 8,082, forward strand.
CAACGCAGTATGGTGATGCAAGACGAAAAGCATAAAATATAATTGACAATTTAAATATTATGCTCTTTGCGGCTCAATCGTGGTTATTGTATCATTGAACAATAGGATTTACATAATTCCCCACATGTGCCATTAAAGACACAGTAAAAATGTCGAAAATGTGCAATAGAACATTTGGCCGTTACTTACTGCATGATTGTGGTACAGAAATGTTTACTTGATGTTAGAATATTTTGGTACACGCAAGATAATTACACTTTTTACGGGAGCACGTGAGTATTAGCCACACGTGTGGACATTTGCCTTTTTTAATTACGGATATCACACATTCCCAGCCTTTTTTTCTCTCTTTCTCCCATTCTTCCTTTTTCCACGTTCTTCGGGACGTTGCACGTGTAAATAAATCCGGACGCGTGGAAGGAATAAAGCTGATTGAACCAGTTGGAACAATGGGAATTCTCCGTACACATAACAATGGACCCTGTCATAAAATCTTTGCTCGTCAATACTTGCTAATGACGCGAATCATTCATGGCGAAATGTTTGTCCGTTTATGAAGAAGGCAAACAGGAACTGTTGGGTGACAATGGGTCCACCTATATAAATGGGACGGGGTAGCCCAGGGAAGGTATCACTATTCTCACAGCTGTCAAGCCATACCAAGTTCAAATTTCTCCGTTGGGGTTTATACCAAGAATCTTTCTTCGCAAAAAAAATGAATTTCCTTCCACTTTTCGTTCTCCTCGTCGCCTTGTTGGCGGTAAGTCTTAATTTATGTTTTGTTTTAAATTCAAGAAATATCCAGTTTTCTTCATTTTAATTTTCGTCGAAATTAATTTGTTATTTATTTGGTTTTAACCCCTGAAATTTTGTTTCTATCAACAGGTCTTCGGCCCAGCTGTTGAGGGAGCAGATGCTAAGAAGGGGAAAGGTGTGGCTGGGAAAGGTGCGACCGGTGCGAAGGCTGGAAAGGGCGTCAAGGGGAAGACCGCCGCCAAAGTTCATTAATTTCCGTCCATGTCTCCAGCTGCTCATCCAATTCTCTAATTCGCCTCATCATTCAACCTGAAATTTCTCGGTGCTCTTTCGGCTCCTCTTTAAACTTGTGGCCTCAAAACGATTTTGTATTCTAACCTCAACGCCATTCTTTCATCGTCTCACTCTACTCCTTTCGTTTGCTTTGACTTGCAACGTCGAATAATACATACAAATTCCCAGATATCACAAATAAGAAATGTAAAAAAAATATCTGGGTTCAAAATGTCCTTTAACATGCGTTTGACAACAATAAAAATGTTTATGTTCAAATTCTACATTTTTCTTGCTGGATTGCCTTTATTTCGCCAACGTTCTTTGCACAAATTGCATCCACATTTTTCATGATTTTGTAGAGCTGTTTATAAATTCATACCTTATGTATTCCCTTGATAGTATATCTGCACAGCATTTATTATAAGGCTATATATTCCAATGCATGAACGCCTATCGACTTCAATACTTATCGGGATGCGTCTGCTTCACCTCCTCCAGCTCCATAAGGGCCTTGTAGATGGATGTGATTTTTGGAAAGTCAGAGAGATCAAGATGGAATCTAATTTACACCACAAGAGATCATGATTTACATTATCAAAAGCACATGATAGATCGATGAACAGCCAATAAATTCTTTTATAACATCTTAGTTGCTTATTGATAAGATAATATAGTCGAAAAATGTGATAAAAAAACCATGTTTTTTGGCGTATGGCAAAAACAATTGTTTTTAGCAAATGGCAGAGAACCCAAACTGTTAGTTTTAATCTGTCAGTTTTAATCTGTTAGTTTTGACCTGTTAGCTATAATCTGTTAGTTTCGATTTTGCAATAGATAGAGACTTTATACGACTATAAGCAGTGCAAAATTGATCGTCGTGTATTTCCAAATCCGACATACACGGGAGTATGTAATTTTTTGCGTAACATTTTTGTGCATTACATACATGCATTCCAAAGAGGCTTAATTACGGTACTTACCTCTCCACGGCATTGTAGACTTGAGGCACGAGGCAGCAGTCGACCAAGGTGAGGGAGTTGCCAAAGCAAAATTTGCCGTTCGATCCATTGGCGTTGAGAAGAGTTTCTAAGGCTGCGTGCACAAAGGTGTAAAAATTTATAGTCGCATTCCACACGTGAAGTCCAATGAAAAGTTATGTCGTAAACGCCAATCTCCGAAGGGAACTTATCTATTCATGCTAAACAGTGGATGAGTCTCTCTATAACAACACTGAAGGGAAGGATAATATGTAGTGTATAGGATAAAGGATCACTTGTCAAAATTTGTTTTACACTTTCTATAATTATACATAATATAATTACGTAATGATCTTTTCATTTGACTTTTTCATTTTATTTTTGTCTATGTCAATTTGTTTTTGTCATCATCTCACCCATTTGGTATATTAAAATATACAATGCTATCCTTGCCAATCCTTACCTCCCCCGCTCACTAATAAATAGTAATACACAGATATACATATATGCAGTATATACACCGAGTTTATAACTATCAATCCGCCATGGACCTATTACAGTCGACTCTGTCTATAACAACACCCTATAAAGCAGCAAATTTTGCCCGTTATAGAGAAGAACCGATATAAAGAACATGAATTTCTATGGTAACAATTGTAGAAAGGTTTTCGGGGGAGCATTTTTGCTGCTGTTATAGAGTGAGAACTCTTATAAGGAGGGCCGTTATAGGGAAAGTCAACTGTATTGTGCTTGAAGAAGAACTGTGGTCGACACGTCGTCCAGTGCACAGTTATATATTAATTTTAATTGTATGTACAGTCGACTCTCTCTATAACAGTCCCCTGTATAACAGTACTCTCGTTATAACAGCAGCAAAAAATGCTCC
>JAQGBT010007452.1:0-10975 GCA_034698585.1 Disparrhopalites patrizii
AGAGAGAAAGAGAGAATGAAAAAGAGAGAAAGAGAGAATGAAAAAGAGAGAAAGAGAGAATGAAAAAGAGAGAAAGAGAGAATGAAAAAGAGAGAAAGATAGAATAAAAGAGAGAAAGAGAGAGAAAGAGAGAGAGAAAGAGAGAGAGAGAGAGCAGTCATTCAAGAGCAAGTTTATTTTTTGGATGAGTTGAATGTCTGCTCACTTGTTGAGTTTTTTTTTTTTTACTGCCGAATGTGTGTGTCCCTGCTATCTTCACACTTATGCAAACAGCTCGGCTATTATAATTGGGAAAAGTGCGTGGATTCCAAAAAAATGGGCAATGTCTGCTCTGTGTTATGATCAGAAGAAGAAATAGGTACGTTTTGGATTTTTTTATGTGGTTGGTGTGTGGTGATGAAAGTTTTTTTTCTCTCTTCTCTTTATCATTTTTCCTGTTCAAATTTTTCTCTTACATCTTTCTCCTTTTTCTCCTTTCCCCACCCTTTTTATCCGTTTTCGTCTGATCGATCTTCCTTTTCGTACTTTTCTCTTTTTCTCTTCTTTCTCCCTTATTTTCAATTTCGTCATATTTTGTCTAGTTTTTCCACTTGTTTCTTCCTTTTTTGATTCTCTTCTGTCTCTATTAAATTGTCGCTTCCCTTTATCTCCATTTTCTGGAATTTTTCTACGTTTCCCTCCCATATCTCTCCCATATTTTCCTCTCCTCTGATAGTTGTAAATTCCACATCTTCATAAATTCCCCCCAACTATACAAATCTCCATTTGAAGCCAGATTTTTCCCCACCGTCATTGTATTCCGCACATGCAGGCTGTAATAAACTATTGAAACATGCCAAGAGGAGGAGAGTGAGCACATGCACTTCGCTCCTCTTCCACAATCACAATATCCCTCTCTCTCCCTCTGTACTGGGAAAAACACAATTTGCAATAAAAAATGAGAGACAAATCATAATTCCGTCATTTCTTCCATTGTCAAATGGAATGTGAAAAGGAACAACAAATTCCCTTCTCTCTCTCTCTCTCAAAGAAAAAAACAACATGGTCATGCCAAGGGCTTGTACGGAAAGAGTTGTTTTTATTTAGTAATAAAGGCGTAATAAAGAAAATCCTAGGAAATATCCCACCATGCACCGCTATGCACGGGCAGGGCACGTGCATAGATCCGGGCAAGAGTTTAAATAGGAGAAGGACAACAAAGGGCCCAATGAAGGAAGGGGGAGAGAGTGCCATATATAATTAATTACAATTTTAATAATACAGTTTTACTTGGAAAAACCTAGTGGAGTGGGATATTGCATGGAGGGGACTGCGGAAAATGATCATGGTCCAATAGAGAGGAGGACGGGAAATTTATTAATCATTATATAAAGGGACAGAGAGAGAGAAAGGAAGAAAGAGAGAGAGAAAGAGAGAGAGAGGATAAAATGTAAAAATAATAATATCGGTGGCTGCAACGTGGAAGGGGAAAGGAGAGGCTCGTGTGGCGAATTAATTCATAGTTGACTATTAAGAGTAAAGTAAGAGCTCTTTCCGTCTCTCTGTCTCTGTCTCTCTCTCTCATATTTCCGTCCTTCTCCCTCCCTTCACGCATAAAATTTTCCCATGAAAATTGAACACACTTGAATATTAGAGTGATTATATTGAGCAGAGGGAAATCGACGGAGAGACATAAAGAGAGAGATGAAGAGAGAGAGAGAGAGAGAGAGAGAGAGAGAGAAAAGTGCTCCATCTCTCCACACATAATTCAACAGCACTTGACGCATCTCATCTCATCTCATCTCATCTCTCTCTTTCTCTCTCTCTCTCAAGTGTAATGCGGCACATCCTCTGTCCCAACTCATTCACTTGCAAATATGAGTGCGGAGGGGAGTCTGAGAGGGAAGATGGGACAATTTCTCCGTAATGAAATCTATACTTTTCCCCTCTCTGGTAGATTCCCACAATTCATCCAAAATGATTGAGGGAGAGTGAGGGAGAGAAAGAGAGAAAGGGATAGTGAGAGAGGAAGAGCCAGAGAAACTATTGTACAGCAGCTATAGAGAGACAAATGGAGGCAAATGGAGACAAAACAGAGAGAGAAAAAGAGAAAATAGAGACAAAATAGAGAGAAAACAGCGAAAATAGAGAGTAAACAGAGAAAACAGCGAAAATAGAGAGTAAACAGAGAAAACAGCGAAAATAGAGAGAAAACAGCAAAAATAGAGAGTAAACACAGAGAAAACAGAAAGTAAACACAGAGAAAACAGAAAGCAAAGGGAAAACAGAGAAAATAGAGCAAAAATAGAGCAAAGTTAGAGAGCACGAAGAAGGAAATTTGGACTCGCAAAAGGGATTGGAGAGATAAACAAAATTGTAGAAGCAAACACGAGCGAGAAAAAACAGAAAATGAGGTAAATCAAAGAGAACAAAAAAGTCACAAAAGAGGAATAATAAAAAAAAAAGAAAGAAGAACGGAAATACATAAAAAAGGAGGAAAAAGAGCAGAAAAATAAGGGAAATAAATTGGAATGTAAAAGAGAGGGAACCGAGAGGAAAAGAGGAAAAAAACTGAGAGACAGAAAAAAAGGGAGTTTCTGATATTAGAAATGTATTTATGTGTTATTGGGTGGTGATTGGCAATTCTGTTCTAATGCGGAAGAGCAATATCCAGCTATTCAAATGCCAGGGACGACCACGATGACTTGATGATGATGACGCCAATGGAGCTTGTGCCACTCCGTCCCCTCTCACTCCCTCTCATACACGTCCTTTTACCATTCTTTATTATTCCGTTTATTCAGACCAGTACCTATTCCTCCCCTATTTTGTCTCTCCCTCCCAATGTGAGGTATTTTAGTGCGGTTTGGATCCTACACCAAAATCTTATCCTCATCAACTTTGGAAGCAGAACAATAAAAATCCCACATCCGTCCAATCTCCCAGGAAAAAAAGGGAAAGATGTGCGGAGATGTTAGGGGAGGGGGGAAGGCTATTTAAGAGATTGGCACAAGATTACCACAGAGTGGGATTGGAGTGGAGCCCATTGCTTAATGCGGGTAAAAGCACTGTCCTATGTTTTAGCTCTGTCACAAGAGTTCCAAAGGGGGATTTTTCCTGGGTTGGAACAGAGGACAGTTTCACTTGAGGGGGGAAAAAGGACGGTAGTAGCTCCTCCATTTAGCTTTTCATGAATGAGAGGATCTTACCATTAGTCACACGGGGAAGTTTTTCATGAAATCGATAAGGAAATCATTTTGCGGGAGGGAGAGAAAGCATGAGGAAGGGTACAGGAGAGAGAGAGCCAGAGAGAGCCATAGAGAGTGAGCGAGAGAGAGAAAAAAGAGAAAGAGAGCGAGAGAGAGAGCGAGAGAGAGAGCGAGAGAGAGAGCGAGAGAGAGAGAAAAGAGACATATTTGCCATCATATCGGAAATCGCCTTTCTCGTAGTCTGTAAGCCATTCTATCTTCTTCTTGTCTGCTTTCTCTCTCTCTCTCTCTTTCATTTTCTCCTCAATTTGTCTCGTTCATTTCTATTTGATTACTTAACTCTAGTCTGTTTCATTTCTTCTATGTATATCCAGAAGAGTTTTGAGTCGGTATTCCCTTCATCTCTCCCTTTTTCTCTTTCTCTTCTCTGTTCTCTCCTTTTCTCTTTCTTATTTCTCTTTACCTTGCTTTTCTCTCTTTCCTCTCCTTTTCTCTTTCTCCCTTTCCCCGTTCTCTTTCTCTATTATCCCCTTTTCTCCTCTCTTTTCTTCCCTTTTCTCTTTCTCTCGCTTCCATTCCTTTCCATTTCGCTCTATACTTCTCTCTTTTCCTCTCCTTTCACTTCCACTTTTTCCCTGCCATCTCTTTCCCGTTTTTCTCCTCTTTCATCCCTTTTCTATTTTCTTCCTTCCGTCCCTGTTTTATTTCTCTATTTACGTCTCTTTTTTTTTGTTTCTGTCTGATCTTTCTTTCTTATCTCGTCTTATTGTGTCTTATTTCTTTTCCAATTTCTATGCTTGGACCCTTTCTCTCCTGTTCCTTTCTCTACCCACTTTTTCTCTTAATTTCTCTCTTGCGATTTTAAGTTCTTTCCACTGGTCTTTTCTTGTTTTCTCTCCCCATTTATTATTTTTTTACATCTATTTTGGTCTTCTTCTCGCCTTACTCTCTTTCTCTTCTTTGTTTTTACGTGCGCTCTTCTCCGTCTCTCTCTCTCTCTCTTTCATTCAAAGTCGAAATAATTGTCCTTGAATATGCCTTTCTATTTCTATATTTCTACAGATAGTATCTTTCTCTCTCTTTCTCTCTTTTTTCTTTCTCTCTTTCTTTATTTTTCTCTTTCTCTCTCTCTTTCCCTTGCGTTTACCCTCTTAATACAAAAGTCTTCATCCCCACATTTTGAGCTGATTGAGAGAAACACAGACATCCTTTATTCCTACTCCCAGAGCATACCCAACTCATGCCGGCCGGATGATGACTGTACAGTATATTTTTGAAAAGCGTCCCTCTCTCCTTGGAAAAAATCATGGGATACATAATTGCATTGCATGACCCTCCCATAATCCAAAATATGTAATATCCCCTCCTATATCCCTCCGTTAATAATGATCTCATAGGGAAAGAGAGTGAGAGGGTGTTGGGGGAAAAATAGTGGTTCAACTGGTCACAAAAGCCATGCATGCTGCCGGGGGGGTTCCATTGCCCTTAATCCAATAATTGGGATTTCTCACTCCATATAATACCGGCTGTACATGGGACTCTCACATGATTCACCACTTCTCTCATATGCATGGCGTCTGAATGAGGGGAGAGGGAAGGCCAGAATTTTTGATAAGGCTCCCTGATAGGGACAATTGGAGTTGACAGGAAATGCATGTGTGCAATGTTTACTCTCTCACTCCCACCGTGCGCTAGAAGAGTCTACTGTGTGGGTACATTTTTTTCCTGGGAATTATTTGGTCAAGTTGCTGTGTATTTCAATGGGCATGTACGTACAGTCGACTGTCTCTATAAGAGCACCCTATCTGCACCAGAAAAAGTGCTCTTATAACGAACTGCTGCTATAGAGAATTAGTTAAAAATATTAATTCATTAAAATTATTTTCAGGCTTAACCTTATTATTACCTTAACCTATTATAGCGAGTGCTCTTATAGAGAGCGCACTTTACAAGCTAAAGCTGTAAGGAGGATTCAGCACTGCTGCTATAGAGTAAGTGCTCTTATAGGGAGGGCCGGTACAGGGAGAGTCGACTGTATACATTTTCAGTTTTTTGAAAGTATTTATTACGGTGAATATTACATTTCTTCCCTCTCTTTGATGGACGATGGGGGGTAAAACAAAGGGTTGATTGTCCAAGTTGTACACTGTGGGGGTGGAATTTTTTATTTCAAATCGCATACTGCCCTTTTAAAATATTCGTAACACTTGACTGCCAACTAAAAGGTGTTATTGTACCGTCAGAAAAGGGAAGATCTCATTTAGAATGTATATATGGACATGGAGATAAAGGGGATTCATGAGGAAATTGTTGAGGTCTTCTCCTCTTAAATGAAGTCTGTCCAATTTTCTTTGGGGATAAATCATAGGGAAGGAATTAATGCACATTTTAGGCCCCAATAAAACAATGTGTCATAATACGGGGCTTATATTCTGCAAAATGTCCCTGCCCTATACAGGATAAATAGCATGTAGTATATTTATTTCCAATTACCCTCTGAACTTAAGGGGGAGCACATGCTATGAATGGTGGAGCACATTTTTTTTCGCACAAATGGACATTGTCTGATCAAGTTACTTTTTTGGCACTGTGTATGCATGTGTGGATGTGTGTGTTTTTTATCAGTGCAATGTGTGGATGGAGGGTTTTTTGGAGGCGTATTATGACTTATGATTAGGAGGATTATATTGATGCCGGCAGTCAGAGAGGAAAAGGGAGAGAATTATTATTCCGAGGGGGATTTTAATCATATAGGAGGATTACCACAATCCCTTTCTTGGGAGCAATGGGTTAGGTTACGTTTTTTTTTTGCGAAACATTTTCGGCAGCTGTAATTGGACGGTTCATTTGCATAAGGTCACACAATGTCTCTGATTTTTCTTTCTATTCCTTTTTCTCCATTTGTCTCGCTTGGATTTGTTTTTTGACTATTTCTCTCTTTATTTCTCCATTCTTTTCTCACTTTTTCTTTTTTCAATTCTCTTTTCTTTTTTCTTTCCTTTCTCTTTCCTTTTCTTTTTACTTTCTCTCTTCTTTTCTTTTTTCTTTTGTCTATCCTTTTGTCTTATCTTTTGTTTTATTTTGTCTCTCCTTTTATCGTTTTTCTTTCATTTTCTCTTATTTTGTCTTATCTTTTCTCATTTATTTTGTCTCTCCTTTTATCTCTTCTTTTGTCTTACATTTTGTCTTTATTTTTATCTTCTTGTCTCTCTCCTTTTTTCTTGTCTTTTTCTTTATTTTCCTCTTATTTTCTCTTTCATTTTGTCTCTCTCTTGTCCTAAATTTTTTCCTTTTTTCCTCTCATTTTCTCTTTCATTTTGTCTCTCCTTTTGTCCTGAATTTTTTCTTTATTTTTCTCTCCGTCTCTCTCTCTCTCTCATTTTGTTTTTCCTCGTCTCTTTCTTCACTCTCTCCATTTCTCTTTACTTTTATCCGTTCTTTTTTCTTTACTTTGTTGCCTCTTGTCTTTCATTTCGGATTTCCTTTTGTCTTTCCGTAACTCCTTAATTTTCTCTCTCGTTTTGACTTTATTTTTCTCTTTCCCTTCTCTCCCTTTTTATTCTCTTCTTGGCTTTTTCCTCCTTCGTCAACGTTTATCTACGCTCTCTATTTATTTTTCATTCTCTCTCCCTGCCCGTTTCATTCTCTCGCTCTTTCTTTTCCTTTCTCTCCTTTTCTCTCCCTTTCTTTTTGATTCTATCTCTTTCCATCCCATTTCGCATTGTGTTTCTCCCTCTCCCTTTCCCCCTCCAATCATGGTAATGAGCCCAAGTGTGTCGTAATAGTAGTCTCATGCAGTTTGATCACATAGTCTCTGAGGAGGGAGAGCAATATACTCTGGCCCTCCAAATACGTAACATGCCATGCAGAAGTGCAATGACAAACACTGTGGAAGATCGATTTAATTTGCGTAATTGAAAAACGTCGTTCTGACCATATTCCCCAATTGCAAATCTGAGGGAATATGTATGTACATACCTGACAAGTGGAAAGGTAGTAACGTTAGTAGGTACTATGCCCAGTCTGGAAATTAGACGTGAGTGTTCCTCCTGTTTTTTTTATTTTTATTTCCTCTACAAGCGACATTCCCCATTTATTAGACGGAGGTCCCAGCTCCACAACTGATAAAGTTCTCTCCCTCCCGTCCAACTTCACTATGGGAATATGTTATTGCCCCTGTCAAGTGTTTTTGACTACTGGCTACTCCGTGTAATTGTAATGGTGGGAGTACACGAGAGTTGGAGAAAATATTTCTCAGGCTCTTCCACCACCCTCCAAAGCACCCCCCCAAAAAAAGACATGGGCCAAAGACACGCACACGTTTCAGAGGGACATGCGAAAAATTTATGCGTGTGCCTTTCCCTCCTTGTAGGTCCTCCACATGGATTTAAAGGGAAATGGGTGGAGGGGAATTTTCCCCGTCACAACAATGTCCTATGTATTTCAACCAAGTTTGCCCTCCTTCATTTCACGGAGCCTTTATGTGCATTTCTAATGCTGTATTATGTACATACATGTGTATACCTATGTATCTGTTATGCCCAGGAAAGTCTACGTAGGAGTTGTACATTGTTAGTTCATTATGTTGGGGAGGAAATAAAAAAACCAATGGTTTTTTTTGGGAGAGTTGTTTTTGCCATACTGCAAAAAATGTGGGGGTGAGTCATCCCCAGTGTGATTGGGATCCGTGTGTCTCCATGGGCTGATTTATACCCTTGTCCCCATGCTAATAAAATTCTCCCCAAAACCCATGGCTATCCTTTCCTTGGCTCAAAATGCCATTTTTCTGTGATGTATGCGCATAATGTAGCTGTATATGTATGTACATATATATGTACATACGTACAGAAATAATATACCTTGGATCGTGCCAGGTATGATGTTTTAGTGAGAATTTGGACGGCTTTAAAACAAGAAGGGGAAATGACTAGTAAAATTTTGGGGAAAATAAAATGGGGTCGTCCTTTATTTTTATACACTTCCAATTCTTGAAGGTTATGGCCAGGGAACTGATAATCACCCCCAGCCATAATATTTGTCTGGGAGAGCAAACAGAGATAGAAAATGGAAGGAGATTGGAGAAGGAGAAAAACGGGAAACTACTACGAGGGAAAGAAAGAGAAGAGGGAAAAAGGAGGAGTGAGATAGAAAGAAACCGTAAAAGAGAAGGAAGGCAACAACATTGACACCGAAGCTACATTGCAAAGAAAAATAGGGAAACAAAGATTAGTAAACAGAAAGAAAAACGGGAGGATAGAGAAAATTAGAGGGAGGAACTGTAAGAGACGAGAGAGATAGAACAATTAGAAGAGGGAGAGAGAAAAGAAACGGGAGAATGGAAAATCGATAAAGAAAAAAATGGGAAAACCGAGCCAAAAGGAAATAGAAAGAGGAAAATATACGCGAATGGAGATATATATAGAGAGAGATAAACATTGGAGACAAAAGAGCGAGAGGAAAATGTGAAGAAAATGGAGGGAGAAAGAGAAAAAGTGGGGGAAACAAAGAGAGAGATAAAAACAGAAAGACGAGAAAGAGACAGAGAGATAAACAAAAGAAAGACGAGAAAGAGACAGAAAGAGAAAAATAAAGACGAAGACAAAGAGACAGAGAAAAATAAAGACGAAGACTAAGAGATAGAGAGAGAAGAGAAAGGTAAAGAGAGATAGAAAAGGAAACAGGGAAAGAGAAAAAGAATAAACATAAAAAGAGAGAAAAATAGGCAAAGAGAAAATGTGGACTGATCGAGAAAGAGAGAGAAATAGACAGAACGAGAGAGAAAGAGGGAGAACGAGAGAGAAAGAGAGAAAAAAGAGAGAGAAAATTAGAGAGAAAAAAGTGAACGAGAGAAAAAAGAGAGAGAGAATGAGAGAGAAAAAAGTGAACGAGAGAAAAATCAGAGAGAAAATGAGAGAAAAAAGTGAACGAGAGAAAAAAGAGAGAGAAAGAGAAAAAGAGAACGAAAGAGAAAGAGAGAGAAAAAGAGAAAAAAGAGAGAGAACGAAAGAGAAAGGGAGAGAACGAGAGAGAGAAAGAGGGAAAAATATAGAAAGAGAGAGAAAGAGAGAAAAATATAGAAAGAGAGAGACTGACGAGAAAAGCTGAGAGGGAAGCAGAGATTGGCAGAGGAAAAAAATAAAGAGATAAGGAAGAGACAGTGGAGAGAGCATAAGACAAGAAGAAAGAAGAAGATTGAAGATACAGAAAAGGAGAGGTTTGCACGCGTGATATAGTTTCAGAAGGCCCTTTTCCCCTGTCCAGTAATACATACATGGACACCTCCAGGTGAAGGTTATAGAAGCCACAGGCGAAAAAAATAATATATACCTAATATGTATTTTTCCTTCCCCACAAATCCTTGAAGGGTCCCATTGTTTGTAAATGGAACCTGTAAGAACCACCGTATTTCCTTTGAGGGGCAAATATTTAAGGACTCTTCCAAGGGTTTATTTTTTTCCCCCTACTACTCCATTTTTCCATGGAAAGGTCCATTTATCCAAAGGTTGCATTGGTTGCACACGAACTCTCTCCCCAAGAAAAAAAAATAGGTAGGCCGTTAAACGGGAGGAGTCTCACCCATTTAGTACAAGCAAGTGGGAGAAGAAATAGAGAAAAAATCAGAGGAAATTGCTCCAGACTGCCTCAGTAGTGGCCAAGACATTGGAAGAAAATAATATCGTCTCCATTATTAGTTTTATCCAACCTTTTATTTGTAATTCCCACATTTTCCCATATATTTGTTAGCAACGGGGATTATTATAGTATTTTTGCCATTTTATTTTTTCCCCCGTCTATTCCTGTGGAATTTTTTTTTGTTTATTTTCCACCATTTCTACAAACGGAGGCTCCTCTTTTCGTACAGATCCTATCTTGAGTGGAGCAAAAAATATTGTTTGACTGTGGTGTGAGTTGCAACTTTATTTTGCACGCGGTCTGCCGTATACAGGATATTATTTGTTGTGTGTTGTGTCTGTGTTGTTCTATCATCATCTCCCGAGACTTCTGCTTCTTCATTATTATTTTTTTGTGGAGGGAATTAAATTACCTGTAATCGTAGGTGGAACAGGTGGTGGTTTCAATCTATTCTTTAAAGGTAAGTTCTAGCAAGAGTGGAAAAAAATAGATATAGACGGCGAACATCATTTTTCAGACGATTTTCTCCCTTTTCCGTTGACTCACCTCCACTTCCTCTATACATAATGCTTTTTCGTCGTAGTTATATATCTCCCATTGTTGTGATGATTTTCTTTATATACACAAAGGAGGTTTTACATCAGGATTTTTGTATGTATGATACACTTGGAAAGATACAAATGTGTTTTTTTACTAATTTCATGGTGATTCTGTCTGTCTTTGTCTCGCTTATCCTACACTCCTTCTCTTTTCCTCTCTCTTTCTTCCTTCATCTGTTTTTGTCTCTTTCTTCGATGGACCTTTTCCCATTGCCTTTTTCTTTCTTATCGCTCTATCTTCATTTCTTTTATTTTTTTTCTCTCTCTTCCTCTCTTATTTTCTCTCTTTTCTTTCTCTCTCTCTCTTAATTTTTCTCTTATTTTCTCTCATATTTTTAACATATTTTCTCTCTTTTCTGTCTCTTTCTCTCCTATTTTCTCTCTTATTTTTAACTTATTTTTTCTCTTATTTTTAACTTATTTTTTCTCTTATTTTTAACTTATTTTTTCTCTTATTTTTAACTTATTTTCTCTCTTATTTTTCTATTATTTTCTCTCTTATTTTTTCTATTATTTTCTCTCTTATTTTTTCTATTATTTTCTCTCTTATTTTTT
>JAQGBT010007453.1:0-10974 GCA_034698585.1 Disparrhopalites patrizii
TATGCGTTAAGGAAATGAAGCGTACAGTACAAGAGATACTATAAACGCTCGCGCCCACGGTATTCATGAAGCACGAAGAATAGAAAAGTAATGATGAAACGCAAAGTATACTGTAAATTCGGCTATATATATGCTTAGAATTAGCAAAAAATGAAAAAAAATGTGTCGAAATAGTATATTTTTGGGTCGTTTGAGCCATGATTCGATTCAATCCATGTACTTGATTCGAAACGAATCGAATCATTTTCATCATGAATCGGATCGAATTGCGAATTTCGATCCGATTCGGGCTTTGACACGAATCGAACTAAAAATTTTGGATCAAATCGGATCGTTGTCATCCCTATATGTATAGCAAAAAAATGCTCACCCTATGTACAGTGGAGTCTCTCCATAACAGCACAGGGGGTGAGCATTCTTTTGCTATATGTAGTTAAAAATAGAAGTATTACAAAGTATACCTCGTAATCTTTCCTTCCGGCTAGGTCCTCCCCCGTTTTGGGTGGAAGATCCAGCACCGGCGTCGTGACGGAGGAGATGAAATTGCAGTTGAAAAATCCAACGATAACCACCCCAGAAAACAACATCAAGGCCGAGAATAGGCGGGAGTCCGCCGGAAAATGCACATCCTGCTGCAAAATTACTCGGAGCGGGATAAAGCACGAGGTCAAATCGTAGCTCTTCCGTTTTTCCCTGTAGGCCGGACTTCGTCTCCGGCCGGACCGAAGATGTCCCCATAGCCACAGGGCGAATCCGGCAAAGGACAAAATCACGCAGATCCACACTTCCATGTGGAAAATGTGGAGCACTCCAAAGATGTTGTAGCTCACTTTTGGCACGGTGTATGTGAAAAAAACGACGTCGTTGCTGCCCACGGGCGTGGTGAAATCCAGGACCTCGTGTCGCTCCGGAGTGCTGGCAAGCCAGAAGGCCAAATCTAGCCTGTTATGGATTAAATCCCCTATAAATCCCTTCCAAGTCCCGTTCCTCCGCTGACCAATGTCCCTGAAGCCGCTGTTGGTGTAGGAGAAGCTTCTGTTGAGGTGTTGTGCAATTGTTTTGAGGGACAAATATCCCATGCCTCCCAGAGGCAACCCATCCTCGCTGAAGTACACGAAGGATTTGTATGGAAAGGACATGGTTCTGATTGGCCCATGTAGTTCCTGAATAGTATTCACAGATTTATAATTTACCCGCCCCTCACGGAGCCTCATCCCTGAACTTTGTTCAGCTTCAAGTGAGAAGGCGATTGCCATCTTATGGTTTATTTTATCCCAGAAATCCGACTCAAACAGGGCTTTTAATGTGGGACTTGCTCCCAAAAATACAAAGCAGGTCCTTTGCGGGTGAGTGTAAAATGGGACATTCCATGGTTTTGGAAACGCGAATGGGGAAGCGAGATCAAACTTGTAGTTACCCGCAATTTTGACTTCCGCCAAAGTTTTTGTACGGTGAGGAAGAACCAAAATGGCTATCTCAAGTGGGATTTTGAATCTGAAGACCGCAGCGGGAAATTTTTGCTTCCCGAATCGCCTTCCTACAATTCTCCCTGTATCACTGCAAAATAATAACTTGGGAACTTCTGGAGTGGCGGTGATGAGATGGCGAAGATGAGAAATTGCTGGCGAGAGCCCGAAGGAGCTCAAATTCCCATCGAATTGCATTCTAATCGAAAGTGCAGAGAAATTCGGGGGGAGGTCAAAGTCCAAGGTCGTGAAGGGAGAATTCAGGACATTCACGATGCTCGTCCGAGATACGCACATTGGATTCGAATTTGATAGTGAATTCACTGTAGCCTGAATTAAGAGATCTACTAGAAAAATCCAGGCAATCCATGAAGGAGGATATGGATGATGGATTCTCATTTTAATTTTTTTAACTCAGTTTATGACTTAATATTTGAGAGAATTTCCTTTGCAATTTTTTTGTAGTTTTCTAGGAGCTTCAAATTACCCCTAGAAAATATTTTTGTCTTGGGTGGAAAATCTACGACCGGAATGCATGGGAATAATTTGTCAATTCCAACGAATTCATCAGCCGGCAGTTCAGAATAATCTGGTATAACGTCTTTTTACATTGTTGCTAAGCTAAGCTAAAGGAGATTCATGGTTCATTCGTTACACCTACCAGGGTCAATATGTAAATAGTGGGTCAGTAATCCTCTTTTGTGTGTATTGATACAGGAAGTTGAATTGCGTGAGTTATTGTATCCTGTCAAATATCACTTCCTTTTTTCTGCAATCGACCAATGTATTTGTACTCCATTGAGATCACTGGGGCATGCAAATGTCGCGAGCAAGGTACGGTCGACTTTCTCTATAATAGTCCCCTGTATAACAGTACTCTCGTTATAACAGCAGCAAAAAATGCTCCCCTCAAATACTTTCTCCATTTGTTAACATACAAATGTATGTCCTCTATAACAGTTTTTCGCTATAACACGCGAAATTTGATGCCTTATGGGGTGCTTTTATAGCGAGAGTCAACTGTAGAGAGGTCTTGACAAGGTCTTGAAAAGGTCTTCTTGGTGCCGGTGAACCAGAAAGCTGTGTACGTGGCCTCTTTGATGAAATAAAAGTATTTGCCTGAGCCTGTAGATACATATACGGTGGAGTTTCTATAACAAGTCTCTTTATAACAACATTTCTCTTTAACAACATTATTTTTTCCGCCCTTCGAACATATAATGTACACATTTTATGTTCTATATAATATGTAACAACTTTTCCCTGTAACAATATTTTTCCTCTTTCCCTTCAGAGTTGTTATACAGAGACTCCACTGTACGTATATATAAGTCCGCCTATGGCAAACAGGTTTCTTTAGAATTTGCTCTTAAGAATGTTGTAAATGGTGTAAAGGCCAACTCCTCGCACGTCATGACGACATGAAAATCTGCCAATATGTATTATTATGATCCAAGAGTCGTTTTTTTTCCGGCGACAGGTAAAGTGGAGGCTCATTTTTCGAGATGTCAAAAGAAATGTACAATATTCCCGGAAAATGCAACCGGATTGCTAAGAAGTCAGGCGTTCAGAAGTGACAAGTATTTTGATTCCAAACCTTTCCATTTAAAAATTATGGAATGTGAAACGCGGGAAAAAATCACATGTTAAACATATGGGGGCTTACAAATCAAATAAATATCGTTAGCTATTCTAAATATTTAATAAATTTTTAAAATAAATATTAAATATTATAATAAATATTCGAGAATGGGAAGATAACCGCATGAAGCTTTTCGCACATAAACATACGAATACACCATCAGGCACACCCCGTGAAGAAGTAAGCCAACGAAATTTTCACAAATGATGGTGCAGAAACTCTTAAAAGGACAACAACATTGTTTTAGTCAAGGTCCCTTTATTATTTATTTTCGCTGAATATATTTTTAACTATTAATTTCAATTTCACGATGACCTTGCCAATTGCCAATAAAGCAAAGGATCTGAACAAGTACAACTTGTTACACTTGCTTATACATTCAAGTTTTCTATAGTTTCTGAATGAAAAGTTGAATTTTGCCGAGTAAAACCTCCGGATGGAAGTTCAATTTTGTGTCTCCTAAAAAGTTTGAACAAGAAGGATCCGTGAAAACGTGGAAGAACAATGGAAATATGCATTTAGATATCAAATATATCGGAAAAATTAACATTATACTGGAAGAAACACACATTCAAATATAAACATATTTGGCAGGACAAACGTTTTCAAATGCACTCAAGATGCCGATGAAATGCAAAGCTTTTCGTATAAATTAATTTTACATAATTTCATATTATGCATATAATAATGTAATGGATTTTAATTCTAAAGCAGAGCAAACAATTTTGTTTTTATGGAATTTTTGTAGAATATTGGAACTGTCGGTGTTGGTAATGCCAAAATAACTTAGAAAAATAGGGCAGCTTCAAAGTTTGTAAACATAAATATTAGGAAGTATTTAAAACCCGTATTATTATGGCTTTGATAATACAATGTAAATATAGCAGGAAAATTTTAACGGGAAAATTTAGTAGCCCCGAATATGAAGAGATGAGCAATTCCAAATAGAAAAGTACAAGTTCGGAAGAAGGAAAACAATTCCATTCTCGGAGAATTTTTACAAAAAGTAAGAATGTAGGCTATTAGTGTCAAGTTGTTAAAATCCAGCACTGAGTGCACATTAGCTGCGCAAATACATTTAATGTACACATGTACATACATGTGTATATTATATATATTATATATACATAAGTATATAGTCATGCAACAACTGTTAATGTTAACCCTTCCAAGTTGCTTTTCCAGATAAAGTGCCAATGGAGAAGGCCAATGGTTCCGGTCAAGCCCATTTGTTGTAAGGAAGATTACTACTAAGAAAGTTAGAATATATATGTATATATGCTCATTTGCTCATATATGTATACATTAAGTTACAAATGAAAGAAAGACCAATGGCTGCGTTCCAATATGCGTTGCATACAATCAGGGTGCTCTTGACACGGAAAATTTCTATTAACAGCCGCAAATTCATATAACACCAACGCTATATGTATATGTGTGTAATGTGTGTACATTGTGCACTATGAGCTTTATGAGACAACAGTATATGGGCCAGTAATTGTATTTACTAACACTGGAACGCATTACATATTATGTTATTACGTATAACGATATGGGGAATATGTCATATTGAATAATCGTATATATGGCATTCAAAGGACGAAGCTTTGGTAGCATTAGATAATTTATTGACTCGGCTGTCAACCCTACGAGCAATCTATTTTGTTATTTTTCAAACTCATAATATAGATAAATACACATTATACAGTATCACTTCCTCCAGCAAAAATTCTCCAGATGTGGTCCCAGAATCAATGAGTTTTGGAAAAAAATTTGCGACGAACCTGATAACTGAATGGAAAAATAACCTTCCTTGTTTTCTTATATGCAGTAATTGTTTTTGTGCCCATTCACAGAAATAGCTTTTTCAGGATCAAAATTAAGGCCTAATTACGCATGAGGTTACATCAGGGCAGATCATTCCATATACGCAATGGACGGCTGCTATCAGGAGTAGTTAAATAATTTTCACTGGTAAGTCACCAGTACATTTTTATTTTCTAATTTGGTTTTTTTTTTCAGCGGATATGAGCGAATCAGGGGAGAAGATGGGGAGATTGTTTTCCAATAAATAGCTCATCTGAACCGAAGAAAGGCATCATTCTGAGTTCAACCGAGCGAAGACAACATCCCGAGTTCAACCGAATCATCTGCCCACGGAGCAGGAGCAATACAAAAGATTTTAAAGACACCTCAAAGAACCAGTTTTTGCAAAGCCACCGTTAAATACAAGCAACTTCATTCAAACGTGACAGGGAAAACAGCTGCGAAATATTTTTCAGCATGAAATCCTCGGTAAGTTTCCCATTGTATTTTGTGGGTCATAAACTAAAAAAAAAAAAATTAGAATTACAGTGGACTCTCTCTATAACAATTCTCCTTATAACAACTTTTTTTCTATAACAACTTTATTTTTCAGCCCTTCGTATATGTAGTATACATATTAAATGTTCCATATAACAACTTTTCCTTATAACAGTCATTTTTGCTCTTCCCTTCGGGGTTGTTATAGCGAGAATCCACTGTACTGGGTTTTTGTAAACATTTGTTTGGATGGATTTTGTTAATATTTTCTTCCACCTTTCTCTATTGTAGACTGCCTTAAGCTTCCCTTCGGTCATGGTCTTCGTCGTGCTCGCAGTGGGCTTCATTTTACTAGCTTGCTGCGGAAGGGAAACGACGGGAAGTCCGATCTTCGTGGGGATGGGCGGACTTCCTTATGAAGGCATGGAGGAGCTGGAAAGCCCAGAGGGCTTCCGTCAAGGACGCGCCTGGGGACCGTGGTCCTCCGCCACGTCCTCCAACGGAGGGGGAAGGGGACGGTTTAACTTTTAAAAACCGAAAATTATCGATGAACCCCGAATCCCCCGGGGGCATTAATATCACGATTTGTATTTAATTGTGTACATAGATTAATTTCTCTGTATTATATAATCTATACAGAAATTATTAAGATTTTATTACAATACTGAATGCTTGTACGAACTACGAATTTTACAGGATGCTGTTATAGACAGACTCCAGACTCCACTCTAGCTATGTATCAATGAATGCATTGTATGACATATACATATATAATGTACAAATTATTATTGCACATTCTATCTATGTGTCGGAAGTACAAGTACTTTTATTATTAATAATTAAAAAATACGTTTCCGTTAGTATAAACCAGTGTATTTTGGTCCTTTGCACATTTTTTCACAAAATTTCAACTTATTCCTTATGCACTATCTCTGTAATATGCACAACAAAAATGATTGCCCTTCTCTTGAACGTTTTTATAAAGACTCATACAACATTATTGGCTTGGAATTGTGTGATTTTAGTTTGCCATAGAATGCGCATACATTTTGGGTTAAACACAATGTGGCAAATTTTCGGAGGATTGTTACTCATTTTAATTAGGGACAAGCAACATACGCTTTATTTTTTCACGCAATTGAGGTTAAAAATGTTTAGACTGTGCTTTTCCAAAAATCTATAGCTGTGCTTTTAGCGCTTTATGATTTTTTCGCTGTTATTCATCGTTTTTACCGCTTCCAAAATCTGCAAAACTTTTATGTGTAAATCACAGACAAAAAAGTTCCATTTCATGCAAATTGAGACGCTAAATCTATACATATGTATGTATGTATGTATGTATGTATATATGTATGTATGTATGCACAAAAAATGCTCCTACATAATATGCCCAACATTAATTGTCCGTGTTGATATAATGTACAAAACTTCTCGTGTATTTACCGCAAAAATCGTGTCAGAGAAGAAACTGCAGCTAACGGTCTGTTTGAACACAGCTAAAAGCGCAGTTTTGACGAAAAATGCTTACACTTATATCATAAATTATAATGTATGCATATTGGTATAAATAACATGGATGTGTACAGCTACGTAGCTAGTCCGTTACACTTGTTTTTCCACCACCTAAAAAAGGGTTACGTGCCACTGCGAGCTTCTCGAGCAGCTTGTTCAGCCGCAAGTTCCTCTTCCCTTCCCCGCACAAAGTTCATGTACATTATTAACATGAGCACCGAGATTCCGGCCACGATGAGACATAAGGTCCCATCCAAACCAATCATGTATTTGTACATCTTCACAAAGTCCACGAGGTGGCCATCGGGCTTGACAAAGATCTCGTACAGCTCCGCGTAAGCTTCCACATTGCTTTGTTCCTCCAGGGCAAAGGAGCCCAGGGCGGCGCAGCCGGCGATGATGTGCACCACAATCGCCATGATGAAGCCTGCCATCCTGGCTTTCTGTCAATAACACAAAGAGAATTTAAGAAACATTTCTCAGATCCCCAAAATTTATCAAGTTCTATTCCTAAACCTTGCGGAACGAGAAAAAATGTATGAGTTCTGTTCTAAATTCTGAAGTCTGAACTTTGTTACGAATCCAGGAAAGTCTTTCGACCAGATCCGACATTAGTTTATAATACTTAGCAATTCTGAAAGCTTGATTTCTTAGCATGCCAACGAGCTAATGTTCTCATGTCTTTGCCTTGTTGTAGAGAAGTTATAAGCGGTAGAACCGGTTGCGTTTTCCGTGAAACATTTGGTATAACAACATTTCTCAGTAAAAGTATCTTTTCCTTCCCTTCAGTGTTGCTATAGAGAGACTCCACTGTACTTAACAAATGATTATTGCCGGATTTGGAGGATAAACTCGACTTTACCTATAACGGCTTCCCCTATAACAGTTCTCACTCTATAACAGCAGCAAGAAATGTGCATAGAAATACCTGTTTTCTATAACGGTTTTTCTCTATATGCAACGGGCAAAATTTGCTGCTTTACAGGATGCCGGTATAGAGAGACGCGACTGTAATTTTTCTCTTATCACACCCAATACATATGCTAAACTCTGGCCGGGATGCATGGTTTTTCCGTTCAGAATAGTTGTGAGAACAAAAAGGGTGGCTAAATTGGACTAAATGTTTCTTCATGGGCTCCTCTTCAGGCATGGTTTTTGTGCCACTCATGTTACGTATTACGTATATATACATAAAGCTACTACTCCGGTGGAGTCTCTCTATAACAACACTAAAGGGTAAATATTGCTACAGGGAAAGTTGTCATGCATACAATATAGAACATAAAATATGTAGCTAGTGTGGACGATGGGCGGAACAAATAATGTTGTTATAGGGAAATGTTGTTACAGTGTACTCTCGCTATAACAGCCATGAAGGGAAGGTCAAAAATGGTTGTGATATAAAAAAGTTGTTATATGGAACATTTAATATGTACACTACTTACAGTGGAGTCTCTATGTAACAACGCTGAAGGGAAGAGCAAAAAATATTGTTACAGGAAAGGTTGTTATATAGAACAATAAATATACACCTTACATGTACGAATGGCTGGAAAAATAATGTTGTTATAAAGAGACTTAATTATACAGAGACTCCACTGTACGAAGACCTGAAAAATAAAGTTGCTATGCAGTAAAAGTTGTTACAGTGGAGTCTCTCTATAACAAGTCTCTTCATAACAACATTTCTCTGTTACAACTTTATTTTTTCCACCCTGCGAGCATTAAAGAAAGCATATTTAATGTCCTATATAACAACTTTTCCCTGCAACAATATTTTTCGTCCTTCCCTTCAGAGTTTTTATATAGAGACTCCACTGTTGGAGAATTGTTATAGAGAGACTCGACTGTTACTAGCTATGAAATGGTTTGCAAATACCCCGCAAGCAAGGAAAGCAAGACCACAGACGGAGGCAATGGCCTGAAGAACACCCAAAACGAGGGCTAGCGTTATGCTTTTTTTGGCCTTTGGCCAATCCTCCTCACACGCGCGCTGTCCCGTGATAATGAGGATTTTGACCAGCAATTGCGTTTCAGTGGCAAGGTTCTTCTTCTGCACTTCCTCACAGTGCATGTCCGCCGTCGGAAAGTACAGGCTGAGTGCAGAGGCCGAGATGAGAATGATAATAGTAACCACCTGAAATGTCAAAATGAGCAAAATCATAGATACAGCGACAGACAAAAAATTTACAAACAATACAGTGGAGTCTTTCCATAACAAGTCTCTTTATAGCAACATTTCTCTGTAACAACAATATTTTTCCAGCGCTTCGTACATGTAAGGTGCATATTTGATGTTCTATATACAGTCGACTCTCTCTATAACAGTCCTCTCTATAAAAGCATTCTCACTATAGCAGCAGTCTCGGATCCCCCCGAAAGCTTTATCAAGTAAACGGCTCCTTCTATAAAAGCACTTGCTATAACCGCACTTTGCCTATAACAGCAGGGTTTTCCCTTCCCCAGACCACATTTCACTCACTATAACAGCATTTCTTTCTAGAACAGCATTCAAATAAGATCAAATACCCATTGACAACTAACTTTTTCTCCATAACAGCACTTCAACCATAAAAAATCGCAATTTTATTCTTTTTTCAGCAAAAATTTTTCATTTAGGGAAAATTGCGTAAATATTGAAATCATCTATTAAATTATCAATACTATATCTGAAATTGCTGTTAATTAATCAATATTATTATTTTTGTGCCAAGTTTTCTATAACAGCATCTCACTATAACAGCACAATTTCGTGCTCAGATAGGGTGCTGTTTGCTGTTATAGTGAGAGTCGACTGTAACAACATTTCCCTATAACAATATTTTTCTCCCTTCCCTTCAGAGTTGTTATATATAGAGACTCCACCGTATTGCAACCCTTTAATTGCGAAGTCTACCAAATGACCAAACATACAAAGGACACGGAATAGGCAAAGCGAGGGATGACTATGGTGCAAATGTTGGCCTTTTCGTAACAAAAGCCCCCATCCTTCCTGGGTCTATCTTTGTCCTTATCCGAATCTTCATTCTTCTCCTTGTCCTTCTCTTTGTCCTTATCCTTGTCCTGAGCATTAGTCGCCTCGGAGGAGCGACTCGGCCCATGCTCGTGCTCTTCCGACTTCTTCTCTGGCTTGTTATCTTTCGACTCTGATGAATGAATCCTTTTCGCCGCCTTCCCATGGCCTCCTTTAATACTCTTCTTGGACCCCTTGGATGATGCCTTGCTCTTACCTGACATCCCGTGAGGGTGGTGATGGTGATCTTTTCTTTTGCCTTTTGATAAACCGGATGTTCATTTTATTGGATTTTAGTACATCCATAATATGTACATATTCTGCATTTCTATACATGTTATGTTTGATTTTAAATGTACATATCAAAACTAAACCATCTGCCACCTGTACGCGCCCTTACCCTAATTATAAAATCCGGAAAGAAACTATATATAAAAGGTTATGTGATTGTGTTAATAATTACCCGTTCTGAGGTCGCAAGGTTAGTCAACATGGAAATTATTTAATCAAATATATTCAAACGGGACACTCCATTAAGATGAAGCGTGCAGAGCAGACAACGAAATCAAGTACAGCCAACACCTCAAGAGACTCAAGACGTCCATAATATGCAAGACACCGTATTACATTATTCCATAGATATGGATGTAACATGTAATGTAATTTTGTTGCTTGGCAGCTGGCAACTTGGCAAAATGGTTGATGACACGGAATTTGGCAGATTGGCATTTGGCAGATTGGCATTGAACAAATTAACACTTCATGAAGATATGTGAATTGCAAATTGCAAGGGAAAGCTGATAGTTTGACAACTGACCGCTGGTAGTTGCTGCTGATTGCTCATAATGTCCAAATTCGAAAATCAGGAATCTGGAAAGCGAAAGTGGAGTGGAATTGCTGATTGGAAGTACATGTAAATAAATAAATAATATATTCATTTGAGTATGGGAATTGATATTGGAAATTGGGATTGGGAAATCAGGATGGGAAAATTGGGAATTAATCATCCAATAATCCAATCTCCATCGTATTATATA
>JAQGBT010007454.1:0-10974 GCA_034698585.1 Disparrhopalites patrizii
TCTTTCTCGTTTTCTCTCTCATTCTCTTTTTTGTTCTCATTTTCTCTTCCTCTTTCTCGTTTTCTCTCTCATTCTCTTTTTTGTTCTCATTTTCTCTTCCTCTTTCTCGTTTTCTCTCTCATTCTCTCTTTCACTCTCATTTTCTCTCTCATTCTCTCTATCACTCTCATTTTCTCTCCGTATCGTTTTCTCTCTTTCATTCGGATTTTCTCTCCGTCTCGTTTTCTCTCTTTCTCCCTCAGTTTTCCTCTTCCCAACATGTGTCCACGGTTTTCTCCTGTGTATATCTCTGCTCTTGTTCTCTAAATCAATGTAATTCTCTATATTTCTCTCTATCCTCCCGCTTTATCTACTGCCCCTCTAGTGCTCTGTCCAGTCTGTATTTCTTCCGCGTTCTAATTTCTCTTTTTCTCGTCTTCTTCCTCTTTCTACTTTTCTTTCGCCTACCCAGACCTTTGTATGCCGGCCTCTTTGCGTTGTTTCTTTTTATTTCCTCTGCATTGTGTGTCCCTGTTACTTCTCGATTTCGCTCTGTACGCATCTCTCCATATTCTGTCGCTTTCACCGTCTCTCTTTAACCGTCTCTCTTTCACCGTGTTTCTTTCCGTAGTTGCCCATCCGCATCCAAGACCGAGTCCAGTGCACTTGAAAAGATTTTTTTTTGTCGGTTAAAACGGAGATGAATACTGGGGAAATACGTACGTCCACACGTGGGTAATGCTCTTGAAAGGAGAAAGTGCGGGTGACAATGGTTATAATTCTTTCATCTCTTTCTCACTCCCTCCTAAAAATCCTTTTTAATTTCGTCTAGAAATCCATAACGGGAGGCTTGGGATTAAAAAAAAAGACATTACTTTTACTCTGTTGCATTTAACGGAGATTCATATACGGGGGTCAAATCCGGGGGAAAGTATCATTTATAGGGTGGCGGAGAAGGTTCTATATATAGCCCTCCGAGGGAGGGAGAGGAGGAATGAAGGGCGAGTTCTCTCATTCACCTTCTTGTCTAACAATAAGCTGGGGCAACCAAGAGACAAAAGAGAGAGAGAGAGTAAAAGATTCCCGCCTTTAAACTCCATGCTACTGTGCATATATATGTACGTATGTACGTAATATGTATGTATCTACGTGGGACTTGGTTGAAACTGAATTATCATTATCGCAAAAAGTTTTTACACACTCCAAAACTTTTCCTCCTCCAAGTTTAATACGAGACACTGTACTTTACTCTCACTCTGGCTTTTTCTACCACAAACCCACGTCTCCTCATCCACCTCCGCCTGGCCTGCCGGTGCCTCTGTGTTAGAAAATTTCTCCCACCCTCTCTCTCTCTCGTAAGAATAACAACTC
This sequence comes from Disparrhopalites patrizii, assembly GCA_034698585.1. Lineage (NCBI taxonomy): Eukaryota > Metazoa > Arthropoda > Collembola > Symphypleona > Sminthuridae > Disparrhopalites > Disparrhopalites patrizii. Next base: position 1,351 of record JAQGBT010007454.1, read on the forward strand.
TTAATATTAAATACATTTTGATGACATTAAAATATACAGACAGATTCATAACTTTTTAAATCCACACGCATCCTACAGGTCGAAAGGAGGGGACGGAGGGAAAAAATACACGCTTCTACAACCACCCCATCCTTCGGAGGGCTACACAGGGAAAACAGTGTGACTTTATATATATAAAAAGAACGTAATAATCTCTCAGTTTTCTCCTTTGACTTTATACGTACGCTCCCGGAATTAAATTGTCCTTTTTTTATCCCTTTCGTGCCGTAGTTTTAGATTCTGAATTCTTTCAGTTGGAAATAATTCTGTTGACACTTTTTTTCCCTGGGGCACAGGGGAAGGAAATTGTACTGACGGAGGGGAAAATGGGAAGGAAATATCTCCATCGTGCCACAAGGACAGATGTGAATTAAAAACATTTTAAATTGTTCCCTCATTTTTTCCTTCTACACAATTCTTTTTTCTACAATTTTTTTCCTTCTACAAAATTCTTTTTTCTACCAATTTTTTCCTTCTATAAAATTCTTTTTTTCAAACATTTTTTCCTTCTACAAATTTCTTTTTGCTACAAATTTTTTCCTACTACAAAATTCTTTTTTCTACAAATTTTTTCCGTCTACAAAAACAAAATCGTTAACTTTTACCGGGAGAAAAATGTATCCATCTATCTATCTTTATCGAGACTTGCACAAACTGAGATCCAAAGCTAGATCCTTTCGTGAGCTCCTGTGACAAAAATGGGAGGTTTTACCATTAAAAAATCGTATAATTTCTTTGTACCCATTTTTTTGTAGGGGCAAGACAACAACAGGAGAAAATGAAGAATAGAAAACAAATTTTGATGGGGGTGACCTCAACTACTTAATAATAGTAATTACGTGGTGTGGGGAGGGGTGAAAGAGGAAAAACAATGTATAGGAAACCTCTAAAAAAGACACATTGTCCTCACAAATGAACTGGAGAAAGAGCCATACGAAAGCAATGTCGTCTTTGTGGTGTGGGAGTCGTTGGCGTCCTCCGTGAGGACGCACGAACGCACGTCAACCCCAAAAGTGTAGGGTAGAAGGTAAGAAAGTGCAAAAAAAGGCATCACGATCAATTTCTCCAAAGTGACAATGCGTCAGTCAAAAAAGAAAGAGAAAGTGACGGGGGAGAGAACATTTAATATTATAGACAGAAAATAGGAAAGAAAGAAAGAGAGAGAAAGTGCGGAATATGTGGGGCACCCGGCTAGGATTTTCAATGAGAAAGCCCAGGATTTATGCGGTGGGAGTGAAAGGAAGACAGAGAGAGAAAAAAAAAACTTTGTCATGCAACTGAATCGGTTCAGTCGAATCAAGTCATAACAAAAGCTTTTGTGTATTTCCTGAGTCTTCAGTAATAAACAGAGAGTTCACCTAACTCTCCCACTTTTCTAGTTTGAGCGATGCTTGTATTTTTATTATTTTCACCAAAATTTCCCGTCCCTCCCCCAACTCTCTCTTTCAATGGAGAAAGTCAAGTGTTACTACTGCACATGAATAGGAAAATTCTACCGCCTCCTGCGAGCATTTCCTTCACAAAATTTCCCGCTCCTTTCTTCCTTTCTATCTATAAACTCTTTCCGTTTCTCTCAGTTTTCCTCTTTCTCTCTCGATTTATTTTTTCATGTTTATATTTTATTTCTTTTCCCCTGATATTTCCCTTCTCTAAACCATTTCTTCCTTTCCCGTTCCATCACTCAGTCTCTCCTGACATTTTCCCTTGATTCGCCCTTCTCACTTGCCCTCTTATCCTTTTATCTGTCGTTAAAGGCAAAGTCCATGTTTTTACTCACAACTTATCCGTCAAACAATTTTTTTTTGTTTCCACATATTTCTTATGTTGACTGTGCTTCAACTTCTGCTTTGAACTTAAAAATGAACTTAATAGGACTGATTGAAATTGAAGTGAAGATAGGGGAACTGTGAATCCCTTCCTTCATTTTTATTATTTATATAGGACAAACACGACCCTGAATAGTACGCATCAAAGGAAAAACTGTAGTATTTCTCACCCGTGCGGGCGGAATCAGATGCATCCTTTATCCCCTCCGAAAAATAAAGATAAAAAATGCGAGAAAACCTAAAAAGACTGATTTCGTCCTTTCTTTCATAGATGAGAGAAAAATGAACAAACGAAAAAAAAATTCAAACTTGGCGCGATTTGCCTCCTAGCAAACAACTGTTTTTTTGTCCTCTCTTTTGCCGGAACATGAAAGACTTTCCCTCCCTTTTTTTTAATTCTTTCTATCCAAAAAAGAAGAAGAGAAAGGAGAAATGTGTAATAGAGGGAATGGGAGTAGGTAGAATATTTGACGTTTCCCCTTAATTGGAACAACCTCGTATTATTGCGTGTTCAAAGACAATTTGTCTCCCCCGTTTACGACAGATTTCGTGGGAAGAGAGACACGTACTCCAGAAAAGAAGAGATTGGAGAGGACCTAGGAGTACCTATGTATTTGGAAGAGAGAATAAGAGGAGAAAAAAATCGCCCTAACCTTGTCGACAATGAGAGGCGTGTGCATTTACGGACTAAAATGTGGGGAAAGAGAGGAAAAAAATACAAGGGGAAGAAAAGGAGAAAGCAAAAAGTCCCTAAGTCCTTCATGTATGGCCGTTTTCATGTTCATTCGCACTCTCTTTGCACTTTCTCTCTCTCTCTCTCTCTCTCAGTCTCTTGCAAAAAAAAATGGAGAAACGAGAGTAAAAATGAAGTGCGGATTGAACACGAGTTGAAAGTGACTTTCTTTCTTCATCTCCTCCAATCTTGCTCATATAGTTAGTCCATGTTCTTCTTCCCCCCCCCCAACATACACATCCGCACAAACACCCCACAAAAGTCCCGGGTATTCTTTCTCCCTCGCTCTCATTCCTTCTTTTCTTCCCTAAATCCTTGTATGGCATTAAATTTTTATATTTATCCTCTCTCTTTTTACACTTATCCCCTCCTCCTCCCCCTCCTCTCTGTCGCATTTGAACGGTGAATGCGAGACCAAAAAGAAGGGGAGGGAAAAACCTCAGGATTTTTTTTTAAAGGGCGATTTAAAAGCCACAGTAAAACTCATTTTGAAGTTTATACCGTGCCATATTACTCTGGCGTAGGAGCAAAAAGAACGAGGCAATAAGTAAGGAGAAGGACGGGAAGGTTTCTCCGTCCAAAAAAAGGATGAGCCCATGAGTGTGTGTGGGGTGGTAATGTAATGTTTGCAGTAACAGTAATCGTTCACATTCAGATTTCCCTACCAACTCAAGTCAAAGGGATTCTTTCCCCGCGCAAAATACATACACACACGCTCTTCTCTTTCTGCTAAAGCCTTGTACTTTCTCCAAAATCCTTCATTTCCTCTTTTCCTCCGACTTTCTCTTTCCTTCTTCCTCTCTATTTTTTTCTGCACTTTCCCCGGTGTACATCCTTTTTCATTTCTTTTCAAGGTCCTTCTCTGTCGTAATTATACCCATTTTCCCTCGTGAATTTCTCTCGCTCTTCTTTATTGAGCTTCACTCTTTTTTTGGGGGAACTTCTCAACATTTTTTACTTTTTCTTTTGTCACCTTCTCGCTTTTCTCCTTCACTTTTCACCCTTTCGATAGATGTTTCAGTTTCCCTTTTTTTTTTTTACTATTATCTAAAAATTTTTTTGCAGTTCTCGTTGAATTCCGTCTCTCTTCGTTTATAGTCTGTATATTTATATTCTTACGTTGTTTAGAAGTGAAATCTATTTTCTCGGTCGGTTTATGTGTACTCATCCCGAATTTTCTGTCTTGCTTGCCCTTTCTCCTGATTTTTCTGTCTCTCTTCCCTTCTCTTTGTCTCTATCGTATTCGCCTTTCTGGGACACTTTACAATTTTTTCTCCTTTTGTCTTTCTCTCCTGCAATAGTTTTCCCTTTTCCCAATTTATGCATATTCTCCCCCTGGAATTTCTCTCTCCCTCTGGATACTGTCACTTAATTTTCTCGGAAAACACTTTACACCCTTCCTTTGGCATCTTTTTTTCCCTCTCTCTCTCTGATCCATGTATATGAATGTATATGAGCTTGTAGGCACATTTCCCGCTTTTTTCGTCCAGTAAAGTCCCTTCTAACATTTGATTGTTGTCCCAGAAAAAGTATGGGCTTAATCCGTTGAAGGTAAGGAAACAGAGCATTGATCAAACCATAAGTCAGCATCATTGTTGTGTGAAACCATCTCCAGAATGAGCTTTCTCCCTCTCCCAAAAACCAAAGTAATTTCTCTCCTTCCAAAATGTGCACACAAAGTGTGTCTATTTTTTTTAAAGAGAATATCCTGCAGAGAGCCATCATTTGCCTAGAGCGGCCTTTCCCGCATTGATATTTCACCTTTATCCCCTCTCATTTTGTACATGGGACCATATTGAAGGTATATATGTAAATATGAACAATGACAAGTATGTGGTAGTATAATAGTACATGGTGCATGTGATAGAAAGTATGCATTTGCAGCAAAAAATTTCTCTGGTACGTCTTTCTCTCTCATTACTTCTATGCCTACCGGCGCACACTAAAAAAAACACACACACACAGACACACAGGAGCAAAAAACATTTTTACTCAAACAAGAAAATCGTATTAAAATGAAATACAGCTCTCCCTGTATCTGATAACATTCCATTTTACTTCAAATCAAAAGCCCCTTGCGTTCTCATCTTTTACGCAGAAACACGACTTTAATATATAGGAGGGAGCAAAAAAGCATTAAAATCCCTACAAATCATCTTTATTTCAGACTAGACACGTGTATTATTTGTCTCCTACCCATTTTTTCCCTTCCTTTATTTCAACTCCCTATAAACTCTATTTGTCTGCATTATCATACATTCACTCCTCCCCTCGTTCCTATCACCCCCAAAAAGATTCTGGGAACTTCCTTGACCAACAAAGCGAACATATATTATTCCCCGTAATTTTTCACCCACCTCTCCAATTCCCCTTTATTTTTGCAAAGGACCAAAAAAACATTTGGGAACATCCCAGTTTTTTTTTAGGAGTTAAAGAAAAAAGGTAAGAGGACGGAATAAAAAAGGGGCAAACTCACACACAAACAAACATGATCTGTTTTATTGTCTTACAAGTTGACAGGATGTGGACCAAAGGAATATATTTGGGAGAAAGGAGGAGACGGAGGACGACCGCAACCACAAGGAGGAGGAGGACGAGGAGGAGGAGGAGAAGGAAAAATCATGGGATTGTTTTTGAACACAAAGAAAAAGGCTTGTGGTGGTCCAGAAGAACCAAAGAGAGAGAGAGAGAGAGAGAGAGAAAGTGAAAGAGCATGCTAGACAGAAATAAAGAGAGAGAGAGAGAGAGAGAGAGAGAGAAGGAAAAAAATTCTTCACATTGTGGCTTATGGAATAGCTAGAAGAGCCATAACGGTGGAAGTGAAAGGAGAAAAACATCTAAAATTCCTTGACATTTAGGGTGTGCGAAACAATGTCAGAGTAATTGGACGTGACGATGGAACAACTGGGACATTTCCCTCCGATTCCTACTTTACAGTGTTTGTCTCCTCCTCTTCCTCCTCCTCCTCCTCTTTCCCCTCGTTCAACCACAAAATCATAAAGTAGCGTTGAGACAAAGACAAACATAATTACATGAAGAGGAAGATTTTACACCGCCAACGACTTTCTCCTATATAAGTTCCCTCTGCAGGGGAAAGGCGGAGGGGGGGGAGGCCTTTAATTTCGATTGAGGAAGTAAAGTACTATCTACTATACAAGAGCGGCAGTAGCAATGTGATGGGACCATGTCGGGGAACATGAAATTCTGAATGTATACATGTGTACCTATTCCTATCTAGTACTAAAATGTCCCTATGTATAACATTGAAATGCATATTGCCATTCGTATATACACCCGTGGCTGGACTGTAGTAACTACCAGGGGCAATGAATTCCCATTTCCCTTCCCATGCATGCGGAAAGGTTATTACTACCATTATAATTATTAGTATCATTATTACTATTCCCATAGCCACACCATCCCCTTTATACCCCGAAGTACATACCCGCCGCTTATGTACAAATGAAGGAATTAAACGCAATTTACTTAAACACGACGTGTACAAGGGGAGTCCCTAGCAAGATTTTACTCCCCCGACTACCCAGTTTCTGTACCCCCCCCCCGGACGGGGTGAAAGGGGAAAATGAGGGGCTTTCGACTTTGGAATTTTATTGTGGGTCTAATTAAAAAAAAATATCCATGAAGATCACAGGAAAGTCTTAATTGTGATAAGGTTGTGCGCATCACGGTCAAAATTCGTCCAAACAGGTAAAAGTCGAAAGGACAAAATCAACATTTTTGATTCTGCCCTGATAAATTGGAAGCAGTTTAAAGTTAATTTTTAAACAGTTTTAAAGCTAATCTTGGGATAATTAAAGGGAGCAATTTATTGGGACGTTGCAAATACTAGCTTTTGAAAATAATAATTATTTTTAATTTTTTCCTACAAATGTTTATAGTCGTTATAGAGTTTCACCATTTTTGGTTTGAAGACCTATAGCTTTTGGCAAGGACGAGAATTTTTGTCAATACTTCCGAAATTATGCAAACTTGGAAACATTATTTTGACTCTTCAATTTTGCGGTTTTAGGACTGTCGAGAAAACACGTGATGCTCAAATGGGCGTTGTTGTATCTTAACCAGCAAACGAACTTAACCCTTGTTTATGTTTGAGACTTGTATTCCAGAATTGAACAATTGAATTGTTTATTGTAATAAAAACCCTTGAAGAATATTTCTACCGAATTTACGAGTGACTCTGACATGAGAAACAACGGTTTTGCTTTTGTCCCTGTAGGCAAAAGAAATATCCAGTGTCTCCAAAATTCGGATGTGAATCTGCCTTGGTAAATCCAACACAATTTAGCCAATTTTTCCCCAGATCCAAACGAAAAAAAGTCTCCTAGATCACCCTGAAAATTCTGAATGGAATACATATTTCCCCCGTTCTGCCAAGTAATGATAACGTATAGAGCTAGAGGGGACCTAAAATGTTTCTTCTGACCCCGTATACTACCCACTATGTACATGACCACAATAATTTCAGTGTCTCCTTTCTACTCCAAGTAAAGATTGCCCCGGTGTTCCACTTATAAAATTTGTTGTATGTAGGCAATTTCACAAAAATTATCATGCCTTTTCTCCTCCCCCTCCCATCCAGGTACCTCCTTTCACCCCCCATCAAGCACCCGAATTTGAAAATGTTATGAAAATGCTCCAAATCAGCTCTTTTACCCATTGATATACATACCCCCAAGGTATCCTCTTCTTCTTCTGGATTGATCTTAAAGGAAGTTCCTAGCACAGAAGGTAACGACAGGAAAGGGTTATATTGGGGCGAAATGAGACGTTGGAGAATTGGTCCCTTTATGTACAAGTGAATGGTTTTTTTTCATATATCTACATCCACCAGTAATTGATGTCATTGAGAGAAAAAATAGTACGATACAGAGATCTTTGTATAATGGGTAATATGAGAGGTAAAAAAAATGACATTATTGAGAGATAACGTCTCCTTGAAATTACCTTGTCCACACAAGTTGTCACAAAAACTCCTCTTTGACGGTCCTCCTCGGTGCTGAAGGACAGGGTGGTGGTGATAAAGGCAGTAGGGATTGTTGTTCCTTTTTACAATGAGGAGGGGAGGGGAATCCTGTATAACTCCTTCCCCTCTCACTCTCTATTTTTCCCTCTCTTGCGGTCTCTCCTATAAATATTTGTGTACATCCATGGGAGAGGGGAGGCGGGGTGAGTGCGAAGTTGAGTGAGCGGGTGGGGTAAACCCTTGTCACCACACCGTCCAGAGAGCGCTTTTTTGGCCCACTCCCTGAGTAATTCTTCTTCTTGAAGGGCGGAGGAACAAAGGTGAAGAAACGTGTCTCTTTCTCTTAATGTGTGCAAGGAGGGGGATGAGAGTGAAACTGAGGGGAACCACACTGAATTACTAATACCAAAAATTATAACTTATGACGTATGTAAATACAAACACATAGGTATGTATTCCTTCCAGGGGCTTTGTAATTCCTCTTGTTAACTCCCTCATGAAAGGGTTAAGGCATTAAATGGAGAGATGAAAGAGTCTCACTTCCCTCCGGTTTTTAACCAGAGAAATAAAAAGGCCTTTCTGGGGGTTTTTTCACCCCACCGCAAATTATCACGGGGGATCGCGGTAAATAAATCGTTCAAGTAAATACTTTAAACTATATGGGAAATAGCTTTTAGCAAGAACAACAAAAAAAAAAAACTTCCGGGGAACTTGACCACAGGGAAAACGGGGGTAATTACAGAAAATTGAAGGTATTCTCCAAACTTTTTGGGAACTCCCGTCTTTTTGTCCACTTGGTATGTTGTTCAATTATTTTTTAGAGGTCTTTCCTTCGGAGGCAAGAAGCGATTCTTGAAGGGGGATTTTTTTTTCTGTATTGGGAATTTTCCTTAACCCTCCTGTGAATGTTGTGTATGGGTCCGTTCTGTATTATTCAATACGTGTTTATTTGGCTTCCTTTTCCAATAGTGCTGTGATTAGTTTCTCTCTCTCTCTCTTCCCTGGAATTTTCCTCTCTTGTCCATTCCACACAGTTATGGTATATCCAAAGATTTTTTTTAGGGAGAACGTGCTCACATTGTGATGGAGGGAGACCTCTAGAAAAAAAGGCTCGTCTTGGAAGAAAACTGGGCTATGTTATTACAATCACACTGCCCTCAATTCTAATTTCTTGATTCCCCCTAATGGTTTAGTCCAGAGTGAAAGAGAGAGTGTATTATGGATAAGATGAAATAAACCTGATTCACTTTCTGTGCGTTTTTTTTCTTTCTCGAACAAGTAGTACAGGTCGAAGCTATAGCCGATAAAACACACTGTTCAACGTGGTTGCTCTTGTTGGTTGTTGCTGCTGTTGGTGTGGCGGGGGAGGATGAGGGGGGAATGAAAAAAAAAGATGATGATCAAGAAGATTTGTTATGGATGCGGGAGTGCTGCTCCAGTAAAACTCTTGGATGTATATAGAGATATGTGAAAAGGTTGAGGACGAATGAAAGAGAAAGAAAGAGAGAGAGAAAACAAGGGAGTCGTAAAATCCGGTGCGAGTGCAACGTTCCTGCTGGAGAAAAGCTGACTTTTTTTTTCTTCCTACACGGCCATGGCTAGTGTAATGGTTGTGTCTCAGCGTGAAAGTAAACACAGACTAAAGGCAAGTGGAAAGCTGCAGTCAGTCTTGTACTGCCAGAGTAGGCGCTTTATTCCCTGTAGTCATAAGTTCCTTCCGCACCTTCACCCATCTCTCTCTCTCTCGCTCTCTCTCCCTCTCTCTCTCTATCTCTTTTCACTTTTGGGGCATAATGCTATCAACTGTCTACTGCATCATTTTACCCTTTGTTTTTCTTCCTCTCATTTTTAATCTCTCCCTCTCTTTCACGCTCTCTCTCTCTTTTACACATAATTTCTATAATTATATTTATCCGCAATTTCTCTAAATTTTTGGTCCTATTGCAATTTATCTCTATTTTTCATTCTCACACAATTTTTCTTTCTTTCTCTCACACAATTTTTCTTTCTTTCTCTCACACAATTTTTCTTTCTTTCTCTCA